>PVKB01005691.1:0-87798 GCA_004027205.1 Ctenodactylus gundi
TTCTCGTCCCTATCGCGTGCCAATTCCCGAGGTCTTTTCTAAGGTGGGCTAAGCCGCGAGAAGGGAAGTTCAAAACTGCTCCACACGCGTGGCGCCCACTGCACGGAGGTCTAGGGCCACCTCAGAGTTCACCGCCTCAGACCGCAGGACAGAACCGAGTCAAAGGCTTGTCTACACCGCCGGGCCAGCCCAGTTCCCGAACCCTATTGTGACGGACGCCCCCAGACTCGTTTCCATAGAAAGTCCCACTGGACGCTCCTTCGCCCAGGAGTGGCGGCGCCGCCTCGGCCCAGCTCCGACTGCACCGCCGGGACAGCGGCCTCCCGGGTCTCACGTCACCGGGCGCGTGTCCCCTCCCAAACGAGATCCCAAGAGAAGGGACGCTTCCCCGGGTCACGCTGCCAGCCCCGGGGCGGGCGAGGAGGGCAGTTCCCCTCCCACCACTGCCGCCCCGGGCGCACGCCCTGCGGCCCTCCTGCTCAGCCCCGCGACCCGGCCCGTTCGGCGGCCCCCGCCCCGGGACAGTCCGCGCCTCCAGCGCAGCCCCACCCCACTCGCGCCGCGCCGCGCGGCAGGTGACCTGGGCCGCGGGAGCTCGGCCCGGCGTCACTCACCTTACTGAGGACCCCGCACCGCTCCACCGGCGGCCCGGACTCCGTCTCGGGGTCCTCCTCCGAGCCCGAGGAGTTCCAGCTCTGGTTATCCGACATGGAGGCGCGACAGGCGAGCAGGAGACCGGCCCCCGCTCCGCGAGCTGCGCCGGAGGAGGCGCCCAGTCCCCGGGGCAAAGGGTCGGGAGAAGACGAAACGAAGAGAGCGTGCCTCGGCGTGGAGGGAAGGGGGAGGAGGGTCGAAGTCCGCCGGTCGCGCCGCCGCCGCCGCCGCGCCTGACACCGAGCGGACCGAGGAAGGAGGACGAGGGGTGAAGGCAGCCTGCCCTTCCAGCCGTCAGCCGCAGCCGCCGTGCCCCCCGCGCTGCGCCCGGCGCCGCCACCCGAACGCGGCCCCCTGGGTGCCAACCTGAAGTCAGCGAAAGGTAAAGGCAGGAAGGGTAGAGAACGCCCAACTGCAGAGACCTGGGTCCGCTCACACCTCCGCTACCGACGCCATCTTCCAGCCTGGCCCACTATTTACCCTGCCCTCCCCACTTCTTTCCCCACCCCTTCCTCCTCCCTCTCTCCCCCGGCTCCTCGCGGTTCCCCAGCGCGTCCCTCGCCCGGCGTCTGACGCGACACGCCGAAGGCTAGGGATCCCCCGCCCTCGCCCTGCCTCCGGCCCTCGCAGGGGATGACGGGTAGGAAAGTAGGAGGCGCTGAGACTGGAGAAGGGGCCTAGGGACGATGCCGCGCGGCATCGTGGGAAGGACGCTGCTGCGTCGTCCGCGCATTCTCCCTGGGAGTTGTAGTCGCGATCCTGGGCTACCGGTGAGTGTGTCGGAGGGAAAGGTTTCTGGTCTAGAGGGGATGCGCGTTGTTTGACAGTTGCGGGGCCGATCCGCCAGGCCTTGCTTCTGAGTCTGCCTAGTATGGTTATGACGAACTCTGCGGGCTCCCCGGCCAAGAAATGAGATAAGTCGGGGGAGGCTGTCAGGGTTGCTTTCTATGGCGTCTTTAGAAAGCCCGGGAACATCTTGCGGCTTGCCTGGGCAAGAATATACCCGGTCTTTGGCGTTAACTACGGGGTAGTCACCTGGGATTGTGAATCTCTAGTGACACGGGCTTTCTTCCCACGTAGTCACCAGTGTAAATCTTGAAGGTCTTCCTACCTTGCCCTTTAGAAGTTAGACTTCCTACTTAACATTTCCCGCTTTTGAAGGGGGAATGCTTTCAGTCTCTACCCAGAAACACTTAGAGTTTTCATTTCAAACACGTTAGAGTTTTCATTTTGTTGGAAAGCAACTTTGAAATTGTCGGAGAATACGAATTATAAACATAACTTACATTTTAAGTATGATGAGACTGTCAGGCGTTAGCCGGGAGTCGTCCCTTAGCCATACATGAGTATCTTCCCTCTAAAAGATAGGGTTGGAATAGAATTTCTTTAGAGTAGGCAGTAGGAGGTTGGCTTTCCCTTAAGCCTCGAATTGGTGGAATTGGTGTCACTTATCTTATCGTGTACGTTGTAAAAATAACTTACGGTGAAAACTTTGACATTGTAATTTGTTCTTTTCTGTAGTTAACTGTTATCTTTTATTTATCTAGTGGCTCTGGTGATTGAGCCCAGGGCCTTTGCACTGAAATACATCCCCAGCCTTTTCACTTTTTTATTATTATTATTTTGAGACAGGGCCTAGGCTGTGCTTGAACTTGTGGCTCTTCTTTCTTGATCCCAGAGTGCTGGAATTACTGGCCTACAACGGGCTGGCCTAGTTGATTACTTTTATATTGTGTCAATTACCTTATATTGGCCAACAGTAAAATGCTGTATTAAACCTTAGAAAGAGTAACTGCTTGCTACCAGGATGGAAAGATAAAAATTTGGGTGTGAGGGAAGAGGCATAGTGGTCAGACACTTTAATTATGTCATGTGACTTATTCCTGTAAAATCAGAACCAGTGGGAGTGGAGAGAGGCCAACTTTACTGGGGTCTTCAGAAGAAGCGTAATGGGAAGTGTGTCTGACACGTGCTTGTGATCGCTTTCATCTCTCTTGATCACTCTCAGTATATACTAAGCCTGACATAAATAAGTTACAAATCTTTCTCTCTTTGTGAAATCATGATATGCATGATTGAAATCCAGTAAGGAATTACTTTAGTACTGATGTGGAGAAATTGCCTTTTTAAAAAAATTCTTCCTACTTTGTTCCTTTATACTTATATGCTTATAGTATTTTTAAGCACAGAAAGATTTATTATAATGATTATAATGCCACTGTTAATGGAGAGAAATTGCAATGGAAGAATAAAATGCATGAACTTTACTTATCCAATGGTGAAAATGACAGGTTTTGAATTCTTTATTTAGGGTCTTTCTTAACCCTCCTGTAAATGTTGTATATTTTCTCTTTTTTTTTTTTTTTTGAGACAGGATCTTGCTGTGTAGCTCAGAGTCCAGAGTGCAAACCATTACACAATGCTTTTTGAGTTACATTATCTGAAAGATAAAGGCAAATCTATTCACTAATTAATTGACTGCCTTCTACAGACTGATCATTGACTTTAGATTTGGAAAGAAAGCTTATTAAAATGGATTAAAAAGTTAATTATCTATGGAACTCAAGTTCAAGCAGAAGTAAAATATGTAGTCCAATACATCTATCTGAATATTTATCACATGCTAGTGGTGTTTGACAATATATATTCACATATGCTAAATTATTTACATTATCTTTCAGATAATGTAACTCAAAAAGCATATAGCATGCATGGTATTATGTTGATATTATGAAGATTTTTAAATAGTAAAAGTTTAAAAATGTGAAATGAATAGGTGCTTCTGCCTTCAAGGAGACTAACCTAAAATTGGATAAGAAAGGTGCACATTAAAACTGTAATAGCTAAACTACTCTTTCCTAAGTTGAAAGAAGCTAACTTTTGTTCCTACCTACCATCTGATAATAGTAAACCTTGTTCTCTAATCCTGTCATCCTTTTCATCTCTCTAGGACAGTTGTTCCTGGTCATTTTGATTAAAATAGCCCTCATTCACAAAATTAAAGAAAAACTGCCAATGTTTCCTGATCTCTTCCCACCAAATTATATAAATGAGTTAGTTATTGTCATATTTAAAATCATGAAGATTTCCTACTGTAAGTTTATGGGTTTCTATATGACTTGTTGGCATGTGTGTAATATTAAGCATGTCTTCTAAATGAAGTTCAAAAGTTTAAAATATTTATGAAATTCCTCTGGAAATTTCTTTGCCTTTCCCCATTAAGCTTATACTACCTGCCCATTTAATGCTTTTTTCGTTTGAATTAGTGGATCGTGTTGGCCTCCCCAACATTCCTCTCAGGCCCGTTTAAGAATCATGGAAATTTCTCCGTCAGTGGTGAGTCACCTTAAGTTTAGAATAAGGGAATAGTCTTGAGTATGAATCTTAGGTGGACTTGTTGTAGGGGAAGCAAATAGACCAGGCACCTACAGGGCTTTGTAACAAGAGTGTTTATTTTGAAATCAGACCGGCATGCTGGGACCCAGCACCCTGAGGTAGTTGAGCCCCGATTGTTGATTTTCTCAGCCTTTTATACAGAAATTTTTAAATGTACATTGCTGATTAAGCAGGAAACTCTGGCTACAGTTCTCATGGGAACATTGTTGATGGGTGATACCTGGCCCATTCTCATACCATAGGGGAGGGTAGGAACATTCTGTGTTTTTTCCGGGACTTTGCCCCAGTTCAGTGACCTGTTTCAATCTTCCCTCTTGGTGACCCCACTGAGTTAACTATACTGACTCCATTTTGTTTCTTGTCTACCACAGACTGATCTCTAATCACCACATGAATTTGGATGTGTATTTAATAAATGGTTGTTCAATTAATGCACTATTGATATAACCATTCGGTGTATATAATATATATATATATATATATATGAAAGTTACTACATGAAAGTTAGTCCATGTGGTGGCACACACCTGTAATTCCAGCACTTGGGAGGCAGAGGCAGGAGGATTGTCAGAAGTTCAAGGCTAGCCTTGGCCATATGAGTTCAGGACTAGCCTGGAATACAGAGAGACCCTCTCTCTCTCAAAAAACAAAACAAAACACACATTCTTGTATGTACACATACACACATATATGTGGATATATATATAGTTATAAGTATCATATGAGTTTATATATTCACAGAAGTTAATATACAAACTCATATAAAGTGAATGTTGACCTATTGAAGAGATGGCTCATGTGCGTGTTTTAATCTTTTTGTTGGTGCTAAAAAATGATAGTATTTTTATCTCATTCAGCAGACATAATCCTCCAAATTAATTATTTTCAGTTAGACTTAATCTTAACAAGTATTTTCACATCCATTGTAAACAACCTTATAGATACTCAGTGAATCTTTTCATTGAATGAAAATGTTGATGATAGAACCTATGGGAACTGCAATTAACAAGCCAAGAAAAAAAAAATCACTGTTACAGTTAATGAGAGACCAAAGAGTCAAATTCTATCATAGCTTTCTGTAAGGAGAGTATACTTATTAAGGACATTCTCAAAATTAGATATTAGTTTTGGTTCATTAAATTTATTATTCATTCTTCACAAAATCTTTTCAAGACACGTGTTATTCTTATTTTATAAAAGGAAATTAAAGTGCAAAGAAGTTAAGTAAGTTGACAAAGGTGAAAATCTAGCCCAAACTTTAGACCTTGGAGGCTTGTAATATGTGCTTATATGTACAATTAGTTGATCTGAAATTTAAAATAAAGAACAAATACCTTTATCCGAAATTATTTAGCATGATTAAACAAATCAGAATTTGTCAAAGCCAAGTTATATTCTGAGTGTATTGCAGAGGTTTTAAGAAACAGTTTTCTTAAAAGAAGATGAATTTACATACCTTCTTAAGTTGTGATAGAGCAGTATGTAGCTGGTTTCCATTTTTTCTTGCTGAGTATGTTAGCACATCTGTATTCTTATTACCGAGAAATAAATTAAATGATCTCTGGGACCCATTAGAACTATTATTTTGTCTTCTGTTGACAAAGGGATAGTATTTGTGTGTAGGGAGAGTACTGGACATTGAGCTCAGGTTTTCATACTAAGCTACATCCTTACCCATTTTTATTTTTGATTTTGAGACAGCATTTCCCTGTGTTACTGAGTTTCCAAAGCTGGGCTCAAACTCCCAGTCTTTCTGCCTCAGCCTGCCAGAATACTGAAATTACAAGCCTTTGCCACAGGGCCTGAATAGAGTAGCATATTGATTTAACCTTTTATATCATGAAAAGTAGTCATTGGCACATACTGTCAATTTAAAATATTTTTCAGGCATTTATGAATGATCTTAAAAGTTACAATTATACTGTAGTGAAAACAGTTTTATTTTAAATTGCAGTAAAAATCAAAACATTGCAAACCCAAATTATAAACTATAAAAACTCAAAAAACAATTACTTGACAGCTCTAAAGAATGAATAAAAATCAGACAGATTTTGGAGTGTGTCAAAACTTGCAAGTTTTATTTTAAGGGCAGACCTAATGACATAGGTAACGTTCCAGTAGAAAATGTGTTATCTTGCAGGATAAACCATGGCAAGGGGACCAGGGCTACCAGGGCCCTGGGAAAGTTGGGAACAAACCCAGGAAATGAGAAAGCAAATAAATGAAAATTCTAAATGCTATGTATAAGCTTCATCCAAGCCTCTGGTGATGTAATTCATGTCCGGGGCAAACTGAAAGCAGTCTAAAGACATCTGAGCTTCTCTCTGCCCACCAAACACTTAGAAGTTTCTGGCTTGAGTTTAACTGCCTATTAAAAATGCTAACACTCTCTAGAAGGATATAACAGAATCCAGAGTTCTTACAATAATAGCATTCACAATATCCAGGATACAATGTAAATATTATAAGTCTGGATAGTACGAATTTTTCTCAAAAGCAAACACAGCTATTGACCCCAAGATCATTCTGATGTTGAAATTATCGAAGAAAGACTTGGTTGAAAACTGCACTTAATGAAGAAATAAACTCACTAAAAGGAAATACCAAAAAGACAGAAAAACAAAAATAGCCTGATGGGAATTTTGGAACTAAAAATGTCTGAAATTAAAACTAAATTTGTAAGATGGTCTTAATAACAAACTCATGACAGAGGAATTGGTCTGTCATCTTCAACAAGATATTGTTGTCAGTCAGTTTTCCTATCTCTGGGACATAATACTCAACAAAACTTACAGGTGAAGTTTAACTTGGCTTATGTTTTCAGAGGTTTAGTTTCACGATCTACTGGCTGCAAAGCAGAAACATGCCAGAAGAGCATAATGGAACCAAATAGTTCACCGTGACCAGGAAGCTGAATATGAGAACAGCACCACAGAGGAAGAGGCCAGGGACCAAAGGGCATGTTGTCATGACCCACCCAGACATATCCAAAAGTATGCTTTGCAGTTCCATAGGCAGATCGCAAGCCATTCAAGTTGACAATTCAACTTAACTGTCACATAGAGTAAAACAAAATGTCCAACCTAAAGAAGGAAGAAATTTAAAAAGAAATGGTAATTCAAGTACCCATTGGGACAATGTTAAAACAGTAGCAAATAATCAAAACTCAGAAAGAGAAAAGATGTGGGAAAACTTTTTTTCTTAAAGAAGAGGAGGTAATAAATAATGACCAACTTTTCTCAAGTTAGGAAAACATTTACATGCTTCAGATGCACAGAGAAGTTCAGACAGGTACAAAGGGTACCAGGCAGGATAAGTACAAAGGTACCTCATGATCAACAGATAATCTTGAAAGTAGAAAAAGCACAGAAGCATTTACAAAAGAGAAATAGTGGAGTAACATCTTTAAAGTGTAAGAAGGAATAAATGTGTCATTTCTATATCTAGTGAAAATCTCTCGAGAATAAGGAGAAAATTGGCCTCTTGGGCAGTGCAATGACTGTATTTAGAGGTAATGATTGAGGGTGTGAGCTCTTGGAGACAATCGAGATTTGAACTTTGGCTTGGATGCCTCCTGGTTGTAGTTGAATTATATAAAGCCTTTAAACCTCAATTTTATAATATATTTTATTAACATTACTATTAAGCTACCTAAATTAGGGAGTAGTCTTAATTAATGGTAGAACAGTTCCTGAACACTTACTACCTGGTTGGCCTGTGATAAAGAGAAAGTATTAGTTATGACTTATACATGTTTTTAGCTTTTGTAGCAAATGTAGTCAGTCATAGTGGAGCTTGCTATTTTCTGTGTTATTCCTTTTTTTATTTTTCCAGCTGTAGAGAGGCTGCCTGTAACAAGAAGAGCAATGACATTACTGACAGTATTGTAAGAGAGAAACTGTCCTTGTTGCACCATTGACTTCTACAAGGCGAACATTTAGGAAGTTCTCATTTTCAGTAAACGAGATGAGAGAAAAAAATTAATTCCTCTTCTTAACAAACAACCTCAATGTCCCATTAATTAAAAATCTTACATTGTGAAACCTTATCCAATTACTCTTTTGTCCCGTATTTATATGCCTTCTGTATTTCTTTGCTTTTATTTTTCTCGAGGTATTTCAAAAACTGGTAATTGGCCTAGTTGGAGGTAGACTTCTGCTTTAAATAAAAATATTTTAAAACCTGAAGTAATTCCTTGCATTTGAAATAGAAGATAAGAGGTATCAAAATAGATAATAAGAGTCAGGTAAATATATAAAGTTTTAGTTGTCATCCTAATTGGAGTTTTAATAAACCTAATCATAAGATACTCACTATTTTATACCTTTCTGTATATAAATTTGCTTGTTGTTTATTCTCTCAATATGTGTTTGATTATATAGGTCCAATGACCTATCCCTGTACCATTTTTTGTCCCTTCAAAATTTGTATCTTAATTATAGCATAAACTATAAAAAACAGCCTTGTATTTTTCTAGCACAGATTCTAGAGGAAAATATTATTTGCAGAAGTTTTCCTGTCAACCAATTTTTAATAGAATTTAAGTTTCTACTTTTTCATATAAAAATTATCGTTAGTATAGAGCTATTTACCTCAGAGCCACTGAAAATGCGGGCTTATCCAGGCCCAGTGGCACAGTCCTGTAATCCCAATATTCTGGGCAGTTGAGCAGGAGGATTACAAGTTTGAGCATAGCCTGTGCAATATAGCGAGACCCTGTCTCAAAATCAAAAATAAAAATGTACTGGAGATATATCTCAGTGTGAAGGCCCTAGGCCCAGTCTACACCCTCTGTGCTCCCACAAAGTAGATGAATGTGATATCCATATGCTAAAATGGGTATCTGTAAAGCTGTAAGTTTATTGGTTTGAAGAGTAAGGATCTGCGCGCAGCTCAGGTGGATCCTGCTATTCCTGTGCTACAATCTTATCTGGAGACTTGACTATGGAGGATCTACTTCTAAGCTCTTTCACATGATCTCTTCACAGGGCTGCCTCAATGGCAGCTGACATTCCAGAGTGAATAATTCAAGTGAAAATAAGAGCTTGTGAGAAGGAAGTCACATTGTTTATAACCCATTTTGGATGTCATATCCCACCATTTCTGATTCTACTTATTGGAAGTATGTCACTTGGTTACACGTTGATATTAGTTTGTTGTACGATTCTTTAGCATCTATGAAGTATTAATGAAGGCATTTATATTAGTATTATAAAATAGGCATTTCTTCTGTAAACCGAAATTTATGTCTTAGCTCACTTTGCAATATAGAAATAAATACTTCATGTTCTAGAATTCACTGTCTATGTTTGATCAGTTTCATGTTCCTATACCTTTTACACATTTAAAAACAGTGTCAGAATTAACCTTATTTTTTAAAAAAAGGAATTAACTTTAAATCATATTTTGATATTGGGCAAATAACTTATACAAAAATATATTAATTTTGTAAGATTTTCAAATATTCTATTCCTCATGTGGTGTAAGGTTCTAAAATCTAATACATTTAAGCTTTTTTTTGTGTGTGTGGTGCTTTTCTGGCAACCAAATCTAAACACAGGCATATTTTACAATCTGTGCCTACTCTTGATAATTTATAATACTGAGTTTGATGTCACAAAGTTTAACTATATAAGTGAATTTCCACAATGTATTCGGTTTAACTGATTTAAAAGTCACATACATGAGTATAATATGCGCAGAAATACTTTGAGGCCAGGCCTGAAGACTTACTCACATTTTAGAGAAATAAGAATGAAAGTGCAAGGAAAGAATATACATTCTTTGCATGTATAATACATATTTTTCCTGTGCTAGAGGTCTTAAACCTATTGTCACTTATTTAAACCTCAAAAACTCTGGAAAAGAAGTTTCAAAGATTGATTGACCCAGATATTAGGATTCATAGACCATGAAATTACATAAATTATTCAGAAAACATATGTAATTAAATTCCAGTTTTCATCATGGATTGAATCTGGAATGTCTTCCAAAAGACAATGTATTTGAAAGGCGATTGGGTCATGGAGGTTGACCCTGTCATTGAGTTAATCCATTGATTTCCTATACAGTTAAGAGGTAAGGCCTGGTTGAAAGTGGTGGATCACTGGGCATGACTTAGAAGGTTATACCTCCCTCACTAGGACTACCCTTCTTCCAGTTTCTGTTTCCTGGCCACTATAGGATGAATACCTTTTCACCAGCTAGACCTCTGCCATGCGCTTTGCCTTTGCAGCTGCCCATGAATGGATTGAGACCTTCTGAAACTGAGCCAAAATAAACCCTTCCTTACTTAATTTTTTGGGTGTTAGGTATTGTGTTGCAGCAGGAAGAAAGTAACTTAGACAGAAGTTGTTGCCAGAAATGGGGTCATTGCTGTCATGTTACCTGATCATGTGGTTTCAAGGCCTTTGGAATAGGGAGGAGTTTGGGAAGGTTTGGAGATATACTCTAGAGAAGGCTTAGGGATTGATGGAAGACAGAGAATGATGGAAGATTCTGGTCAGAGATCAGAAGACCAGAATACATTGTAATAGAAGTGCAGATCAGAAAGTCTGGGTTCAGTAGGTTTCTAATGGGGAGAAGGACACTATTGACAATTAGTCTAAAATTTGTGCATGCAAAATGTTTCAGCATTTTGACTCCTGTTTTGAGATTTTGTGTGAAACTGAGATTAAGGGCAGTGTACTGATTAATCTGGAGTGAAAAATTTTTGCAGCAGTCCAAAGTTCAGGCTTTTACATGGCAACTTTCTGCCAACTTTTAGCGAGCTCTACACTAAATTACCAAGATAAAATGTCAGAGCAAAAAATGTGTAAAGTTTCCAATCTTGCCAGAAAGAAAGCAGCTTCAGAGTTGCAGGGAAGGAGGGCATGGTTGTTGAAAGAATTAGCATCAAAAAAATTACTTGGCAAAAACAATCAGAAAGATAGCTTGAGAGCAACTCAGAAATCAGCAAGAACTCACCCTTTTTCAGTTCAAGGGTGTAAAAGCGAAAGACTTTGGTCTAAGAAGAATGACCCCAGGGCAGCCTGTAAGACTGTAGAGGAAAGTGTTTGCCAGAGTTCAGCCACCTGAAAACTCAGGGGTCCCTGCAACCATGGGTTCAGACTTGTTTAAGCTAGCGATAGACCTTGACATCATCCACATGGTGCTGGTGTTACAGGCATAAAGAATACAAGACTTGTGGGGTTGTGGATGCTTCAACCCAGATTTCAGAAGACCTTGGAGGCCAGGCAATATGTCCCAGAGTGAACAGTGCATAAAGTTGTAACATTGAAGCCAAAAAGAGACCCCAAGGATTTGGAAATGCCAGAAATATGGATTGTTGGCTGAGTAAGGTCACAAGCAGTGAAGGAAGTCACCCAAAGAGAAAGACCATCACATGTGCTTCAGTCAGTACCACTGGGGTGAGGCTACCATTGGTTTGGAGCTCATATCTTGCTACAACTTGCCTCAGATGCAGGGCAGGGAGCTACAAGGATCGAACATTTACCTTGCTGGGTATCTGTCTTGCTTGGGTCTAATTTCTATCTTTCAATCCCTCTCTTTTGGACTGGAAATGTTGACCCTTTGCCATTGCATATTGGACATGTTTAACTTTCCTTTGATTTTCACGGGGGCTGACAGCTCAGAGTTTACCTTGTGTGTCAAAGGAGACTTTTGACTTGAACTTTTTAGCAGTAAATGAAATTATTAAAATTTGCAACTTTTAGATATAGACTACATGCATTTTTTTGTAATGAGCTGGGCATGAGTCTTTTGGAGCCCAGGGATGGAATGGTAGGTTTTGGGTCTGGAATGTCTCCCAAAAGCCTCACATATTTGGAAGTTGTCTTAGTTTCTTTTCAGTTTCCACGACTCAATACCCAACATCTACAGATTAGAGGAGGAAAAGTTTATTTTAGCTCACGGTTTCAGAAGGTCACAGTCCATACATAGGTGGCTGGCAACACTGGAAGCACATGGCAGAGGCAGAGGTGGAGGCCAGTCCTCATGGCATAGCAAACAGGAAGCCAAGTCACGTCCAGTCCAGTCCAGTCCCCGATGGAAGGCAGGAAGCAATACATATCCTTCCAGGTTCCAATCCAGTGATTTACCCCTTCTGGGTCCAGCCTCAGTGTCTGTCCCTTCCAGGTTTAAGCTCCCACCACACGCCTGTAATTGAACCCACATGCCTATAATCTAGTCCACATGGCTGCAGTCTATTATTTGCCATATGCCTATAATCTAATCCACCCCACCAGACCAAGCCCCAATCCCCTGACAGCTCATGGTTCCATAAATAATCCACAACATCCAAACACATGAGACTTTTGGGGAACATTTCAGATCCATACCACAAGAGAAAGTGATTGAAACATGGGAGTTGTCTTAGTTACTTTTTCATTGCTGGGATACAATATTTGACATCCACACTTAAGGAAGGAAAGGTATATTTTAGCTCACAGTTTCAGAAAACTTGGTCCACTCGTGGTTGGTTGGCAGTGAGAGGGTGGTAAAAGAGTCTGGTGTAGAGCACATGTCATGGCAAGAGGAAACAGAAGGGAGTGGGGTGGAACCAGGACAAGAATATATCCATCCAGGCTAAGCACTTGGAAATATACCATACCCTTAGTGGGCCATCATAATACCATCAGTAATTTACCTCTTCCTGCTACTCCCATCTCCTAATCGCAGGTGGAATCCACAGCTAATCCATAATGGCAAATACATGAGGCTTTGGAAGACAAATCAAGATCCAAGCCATAACAGGTGTTAATTAACATCAGTAGATTAATCCGTTAATTTTCTATGCTGTCAAGAGATGAGGCTCAGTCAGCAGGGGCAGATCACTGGGGCATGACCTGAAAGGGTATACAATCCTTGCTAGCTCTGTCTTTTTCCTTCTGTTTCCTGTCTGCCATGAGATGAACAACTTTTCTCTGGCTAAGCCTCCACCATATTTTTCCATTATTACCAGCCCCCATGAATGGCCCTATTGAAACTGTGAACTAAAATAAACCGTGTCTCTCTTAAGTCAGAGGTGTTGGGTGTTGTGTCCCAGCAGCGAAAAAGTGACTAAGATTATTTAACTTTAAATCCAGGTCTATTAGTCTTCAAAGGACATATTTTTGTGTATCATAATGCCTCTGTTAGTGAACATTGCTATGACCAAATGACTGAAACAGTCAACTTATAAAAAGGAAAAATTTATTTTGGATCACCATTTCAGAGGTCTCCATCCATGGCCATTTGGCTCTATCAGTTTGGACCTGTGACAGGCAGAACATCATAACGGTTGTATGTTGTAGACATTACGAAGTTGCTCACCTACAGCAGCACGGGGGAGAGAGTGTCTTAGTCACTTTTCCATTGCTGAGTCGTAATACCTGCATCCACATCTTGAGGGAGGAAAAGTTTGTTTTAGCTCTCATGTCAGAGGTCTCAGTCTATTCATGGTCAGCTGGCAATGATGGTTTGGTGGAAAGGTCAGTAGAGAACAGATGTTCACAGCTTCTTGAGAGGAAGAAAGAGGGCTTGGAAAAGCTGAAGCAAGATTATGTCATTCCAGGCCACATCTCCAGTGATCCACCCCACTGTCATTAATCTGCCCCTCCTGACCAGGCCCTACCATCTAACAGCACATGAATTCCACAGATAATCCACAGCACCCAAATACATGGAACTTTTGGAAGACATTCAGATCCAGACCTTACCAGAGAGGAAGGTACGAGGGTCTCCATATCCCCTTCAAAAGCCTGTCCCCAATGACCTGACTTCTTTCCACTAGACACCACCTCTAAAGGTTCCACCACCTTCCCTTAGCACCACAGGCTGCCGGCTAAGCGTTTTGCAAATGGGGTTTTGGGGGACATTTGAAATCCAAATCATAGGAGCCTTTTAGAATTAAATTTTTAAAATTGTCTTCTGCACATTGATTTAAATAGCTTGCAAGTTTAGAGCCCAATAATACAAATAGATACTAAATAATCTTGACTATTTTTTCATTATAATAACTCATTAACCTAACTGAAACTACTTATTGTATAACACATGATAGAAGATAGCTTAACAGATTAGTAGCATAGTGTTCTTCAAATAAGCCTTGTTCCCACTCCTAAACCTTATTTAATGTCTTTTGAAACTTCAAAACAAGTATCACTAGAAACAAATTATTCCCTCTACCCTGGCCCTCAGGTTACCGTATGCCACCAGACAAAGGAGACACAATCCCTCCAACAGAGAATAAATACTCGTAGTAATGTAGCATCAACCCCAGATGCTGTTGCTCAGTGTCATCAGATGACCGTTCATATCTTCTTAAGTGTATTTTCATGATACAACATTAACAGGAGTTTCTAAATGGATTAATAGATTAAAACCAAATTAGTAAGACACGGTCTTTTTAAAAATAAGAAAAAATAGTTGCTTTGTTTCTCAAGTTTAGAATGCAGGAGAGGAAAGCATATTGAGTATGTTTTCAAATTGTTCTTGCTTAATGATTCCAGGATCATATTTTGTTGCTTCTTCCCCATTCCCTCCGTACATTTGGCAAGTACTGAAGTAGTATTTTTTGAATGCTTAATTTGCTCTTTTATTTCTGGGCTTCAGACATAAATGATGTGATTGAGGAGAGAAACAATGATTTTTAGATCCTTCTTATGGAAACTGTTAAAATTCTTCAGTAGTGAACACCTATCTCTTTAGTGCAAACGATTAGGGCAGATTTTGAGTAGTAACGATCTTAAGATGCGTCAGTGTTCGTACTGATATTTAAAAGGAATTTGGAGAATCAAAAAATGGTTACTATGAACCTTCCCATTTCTGTGTTTTATTCATTTATTTTTTACATCATTAATAGTGTGAAGAAATTTTGGGAGAGCTGTACACTACAAGAAATGAGATGAAAGGGAAAGATTGAAATTTTATCTAATATTTCACTTTAAAACAGATATGTTGCCAAAGTGTCTTAAACCCCTGCCATAGACTATTAGTGGTATAAAAACACTTGGAAATACATAGCACTGGATCAAGAAATAATATCAGGTTTAGAACACTGAAGAAACTTCGGCAAAGGAAGTCATTTTTCTGTAACAGGAAAACAATAACTTACATAATTCTGAATTTATTTCTGATAATTCTGTAGCATACTGATGAAGAGTAAAATAGGTCAATGTATACTTAGTGCCCTACCCTATTGTCTTAGCTTCTTTTATAATTTTATATGAAAGGTAAAATTCTAGATCATAGAACTTTAAAATTATAATGCCAAAAGCAGTACTACAGGAGAATTTTTTCTCCTTTTCTAAGGACACATGTATCAGCTGTCCCCTAAGTTTTATGCTTTTTACTGCATACCTCAGCTAAAGCAGAATGTGCAGCTTCACATTCATGTGAGCCGATGATCAAAACCCTGGTAGCCTATCTCTTTGTGTTAATGAATCAACATTCCTAGAAATGATTAACTATAAGATAAAAATGAATTTTTCACAATTGCTTAATGTGCTCAGTGTGCTTACTTCTCAAAGACTTTTACAAAATATGCAACTCTTTATCAAAATAGAAATATATAAACTGAGTTTTGGAAAATATCCCTTGGCATTGGCATTTTAGTTAATGTGTTTAAGAATATCTTTCATTGTGTGCTTAAAGAGATAGTTTCAACTTTTTGTTCTATAAGGGTGAATATTATGTCTGAAGGGCTAGAGTATTAGTATCTTGTCTGTCTTCCGTCTACCATTCTCCCTCGTTAGAAATGACTAACTCAACTGGAAAGTGAGGAGGGAAACGTGCGGTCAGAGAGCCTGTGTGTGGATCCTGAGAGTAAACCTGTGGAAACTTGAGTTATTCTTCAGCATTCATACTGTGGTTAGAATACGTGGAGTTCCCTTATTTCCATTATTTCTTTCAGTAAAATACATGAATAAAATCTTTCAAGTGATCCAGTCCAAAATGTTTTTCAAATCCCGCCTCCAAGGACTGGGATCAAACCCAGTGTCTCGCCCAATTCCACTCAAAGCAAGCCTTTGCATGCTACCATTCAGTATATCTCCAGCTTTTTTATTTTTTACATTTTTTCCCCAAAGGTCTTAAAAACTGAAACTTAAACTGCAAAGTTGCAACTGGACTTTCCTTCCCATCATATAAACATGTGGGCCTGTGGTTTCAGTGCATGTCCTCATTTGTGTGTATGTAAGGTAATTAAAGAGAAATGTGGGAAGTTGAGGCCTTATGATTAGGTTTTACAGGGTTTTTTTTTTTTTTGAAGTTGTAAAAAGTATTTTCTACGATAAATAAAGAATTTTAAGGCAATCATGTAAGAGCTATTCTGAAATTACTCTTAAATTTAGTGTAATGTTCTTGATTTATTTAAAATTAGGAAAATGAAAAATCAGAGTGAAATTTTGTGCTGGGTGTTTGAGCTGCTAAAAAAATTAAATATTTGAGTATCTGAAAGATTTTAAAATAATATTAATATCTGTGAAGATCCTTATTGTTAGTTGATTGGTTACCGCATAATAAAAATGAGAAGCAAGCTCTCCATAGGAATTTCCCATTGTTTACTTTTTCCTGTTCATACTTTCCCTCACTCTCCCCCCCTCCCCCATCCTGTCCTTCTTATTACCTTTCATATGTTTTGCCTCTTTTTTGGTGCTTTTGGCAACATGCTGAACACTTGTGGTACCATTTCCATAGTTCTCTGTGTCTTTTATTGCTGAGAGGAACTCTGCCTCCTTAAAACTTTTTTAGAATTCCTGCCGAAAAGTTCTTAGTTTTCATACGTCCTACCCCCAAAAACAGAGGGTTGCTTTGTATTTTTAAGTAGTAATCTGAATAGTTAGTGGTAGAATCAAACTGGAGAGATTTTGGATATTTTTCAGAAGAAAATGTGCTTTTAAGCCTATTATATACTGAACCACAGGGACCCGGTGTTCCTTCCTTCGAGTCATACATTACTGCTCGTGCTTCTGAGTTGAAGTGAAACCGTTTTCAAGCTTTAAAAATGTTTCACTCTTCCTTAAGAAAAAAAGAAAGAAAGAAAGTTAGTTTTTGTTAATGAAATCACAGTTGGATCTGTCCATAGGGCTTGGGGCTTTATATGTGATGCCGTGTAGTGATCAGAGTACACGTACTAATTTGGAAAAATAAAATTCATCATATGACCCTTGAACTTTAGCTTTTCCTTGGGGATGTTTACCTTGTTCCCTTTACAATCTCTTGTCTTTATCTTATGGTATAACCTAGTAATGCTTCAGTGATGTAAGAGGAAAGGAGCAACAGCCGATATGATAAATCCTCAAAGCTAGATTGTGCCTGGCAGAGTTGAAGAACTGCAAAGAGACTGGTACCTCAGGAACATAGTGAAAGGAGAGTATCAGACAAATATGCGGGTAAATAGCAGTGTTTCAGGTTCATTAGAGCCTTGCGGATTGTCTTAAGGACTTTAGGATTTATTCTGGAGTGAGATGGGATGGCATTATTCAGTTTTCAGCTGAAGAGTGATATGCCTTCTTTGTAATTTAAAAGAATCAGCCAGGCAACTGTGTGGCTCCTGACTATAGGAGAGCAAGGACGTAAGCAGAGAAGCATTCATCCAGCAAGAGGTAATGGTGGCTCAGCCCGGCATGGCAGCAGTCAAGGTAGTAGTGAGTGATTAAACTCAGGATGTATTTTGAAAGAGCTAACAGGATTTCCTGGTTTGGACGTGGGTATTTGAGAAAGAGGGGGTCAAGAATGGCTGCGAGGCAGGATACAAAATCAATGTTTTTTAAAAAAAGAGTAGCATTTCTGTACTGTAGTAAGTTAGCTGAGAAAGAAATCAGGACAGTTACATTCACAATGGCTTAAAAAAAAACAACCTAGAAATCAAGATCTTCACCAAGATCTTTACAATGAAAATTACAGAACTCTGAAGAACGACTCAAGAAGACCTCCCATGTTTATGAATCAATAGAATTAATATTTAAAATGGCTCTATTACCAAAAGTGATCTATAGATTTAATGCAGTGCCCTTCAAAATTCATTGGCATTCTTCACTGACCTAGAAAAAACTGTCCTAAAATTCATATGGAAAGATTGAAGACCCCCAAGGAGCCAGAGCAATTCCAAACTAAAAAGAGCAAGGCTGAAAGAATCACAACATCCTGTTTCAAATTACGCTACAAAACTGTAGTAGCAAGGACAGCATAAACATGCCAGTGCAGGTCTGTCATCTCAGTCCTCTGGGAGGCTGAGGTAGGAGGATCAGAAGTTCAAGTCCTGCTTGGGTAAATTAGGCATTTAGTGAGTTCCAGTCTCAAAATGTAACAGGAAAATGTTCTAGGGTTCTAGCTTGGTATGAAGGCCAAGGTTCAATCCCTAGTACCACAAAACAAACTAGGATAGTGTTAGCACTGCATCGAGTGGTCACATAGACCAATGGAATAGCTTGAAGGACATAGGCACAAATCTACGTGACCACTCTTGACATATGATCCATATAAAGTTGGATGAAAGACAACCTCTTTGACAAATAGTATGAGGAAAATTGAAGAGCCATATATAGAAGATTGAAACTAGATCTGTATGTCAAACCCCATGCAAAAAAATCAATTCAAAATAAATCAAAAGCCTGGGTATAAAATCTGAAGCTGAACGTATTAGATAAAACGTAGGGGACACTAGAAGCCATAGGAACAGGCACAGATTTCCTTAGTGGGACTTCAGCAGCAGAGAATATAATAGCGAGAATCACCAACTGAGACAACATCAAACTAGAGAGTGTCTGCACAGCAAGGGAAAAAACAACAGCCTGTGGAATGGATGGGAGAAAAATCTTTGCCAACTACTTTCCCAACAGAGGATGGATACAGAGTTATGTGAAGAACTCAGAAAGATTTAACACTGTCTAAGTTGCTTTTTCATCGCTGTGACTCAATACCTGACATACACAATTAGGAGAGAACATTTTTTATTTTAGCTCACAGTTTAGAAGGTCACAGTCCGTTCGTGGGTGGCTGGCAGCAGTGGAATCTTAAGGCAGAGACATGAGGCAGGGGCAGTGGAAACTTCTCATGTCACTGCAGACAAGAAGCCAGATCAAGTCACGTCAAATCAAGTGCCACTTCCATGTCTCCTCCCGGTGATCTATCCTTTCTGGGTCCAGGTTCAATGTTCTTCCCCTTCCAGGTTTAACCCTCCCCCCATGCCTGTAATCCAATTCACATACTTGTAATACAATTTGCCGCACACCTGTCCTCCACCACACTCCCATAATCCACTCTTCCAGACCACGCCCCCATCTCCCAACAGCACACGGTTTTGTACACAATCCATAACATCCAAGTACATGAAACTTTTGGGGGACATTTCAGATCCAAACCACAATAAACACCAAAACTTCAAATAGCCCCATCAATAAATGTGCAAATGAATTGAATAGATACTTCTCAAAAGAAGAAGTACAAATAGCTTATAAGTATGAGAAACAGTGTTCAGCATACTTAGCCATTAGGGAAATGCAAAGCTACACTAACATTGTGTCTCTTCCCAGTTAGAATGACTAGTACCAGGAATACAAAAAATAATACATGCTGTCAAGGATGCAGAGAATAGAAGAACTCTTTCATGCTGCTGATAGGAATGTAATAAATAATCCACTGTGGAAACCATTGTGGAGATTCCTCAGAAAACTAAAGACAAACAAGTGGTACAGGCTTGTAATCCCAGCAATCTGGGAGGCTGAGGCAGGAGGATCACTTAACCTAACCCCTACCTAACCCTAACCCAGCGAATCTATATTCAGGTATAGCATGGTTTGGATCTACCTCAAGAGAAACATTCAAAGAAATCTGAAAGCCTTACAAAACTCAGCGTACATACCATCAGTTTTTAGTACCATTTTCAGAAATATCAAGGTTTTATTTATAACCAGCACTGTTGATGCTTTAATATTAAATATAATTAGGCTTCCAGAACTGCATTTAAATAAAGTATGCCTTTAAAAAGATAAAGTAAAATATGTCTTAATTTATCATTTCATAGTCATGCAGTTATCGTCTTCCTCATTCTTTTTAACAAATGAAATAGCTGGGCCAGGTGATGCAAGCCTATAATCTCAGCACTATGGGAGTCTGAGGGAGGAGGATCACAAATTCAACCCAGTCTGGGCAACTTAGTGTATTAGCGAGAGCCTGTCTCAAAATCAAAACTATAAAATGTGCTGTGGAGATCATTCAGTGTAAAAGGTCCTGGGCTAAATCCCTAGTACCACACACACACACACACACACACACACACACACACACACCCCTAAAAAAAAACCTAAAATAGAACTTTTGTGTATTCTAGCTGTACCACTCCTCAGTATATACCTGAAGGAATTGAAGTAAGTGCACTCTAGGGATAACTACATATCCATGTTTGCTGCAGCACAATTCACAGTAGCTAAATATGGAACCAGCATGGGTGCCCACTAACAGTTAATGAAGTTGTGGTGTGTATATATAAAGGATGAACTATTGTTTAGCCACAAAGAACAAAATTACACCATTTGCCTGAAAGTGGATAAAAGCGTCATGTTAAGCAAAATAAGCCAGACTTCTGAAACAAGTACTACATATTTCCCTAGTACGTCATCTAAATGGGATGACATGAACGTAGAATGGAGACCATTGTTAGACAAGAGGAAGGAATAAAATGGGGGAGATACTAAGGAGGGTTAAGGGGAGATCAGTATGACCAAGAGAGATACCTGGAGCTGAAGGAATAGCTCAGTGGTTATGGTATTTTCCTTGCAAGCACTGAGTACCTGAGTTCGATTCCCCAGCACCACGTAAGCTGGCTTTGGTAGCACATGTCTGTAATCCTGTCACTCAGGAGGCTGAGGCAGGAATATTGCCTTGAGTTTGAGGCCAGTTGTGGCTACACAGTGAGTTCAAAACCAGCCAGACTGGACTACAAAGCAAGACCCTGCCTCACAGTGAGAGAGAGAGAGAGAGAGAGAGAGAGAGAGAGAGAGAGAGAGAGAGAGAGAAGACATGTCTGAAAATACCACATTGAAAACCAGTATTCTGTAAAATAAAGGGAATTAGTGTTGCCCCCAACTGAACTAAGGGAGCAAGTGCTAGCTGGTTTAGGGGATGGGAGGTAGATGAGTTCAGTTTTGAGACATGATAAATTTAAGATGTCAGATTGGAGCCCTTGGCATATAAGTGATATTAAGTGTATCCGTATAAAGTGGACCTGAGTTACAAGATAATTAGGATCAACAGGCAGGAAAATAGCTGAAAACTTCTCCTGGTGCCAGTATTTCTGATAGCCTAGTTCTTCTAATCCAAGTAAGAACACAAGCTGATTCTTCTCTGATTTGGATAGCGAAGTGCATATAACTTTATTAATATAAAACAATAGACTCGTAGAATGACTTGTCACCATTCAGTGTGTTTAAATATTTAAAGAGCAAGGCGGCTTAAATGTAAAAGGCCTTGACTTAACTCTAGTAGAAATGCAATGGTAAAGTTAAGACTGAATTACATTTGTTTGCTTTATTAGAAAATGCCAAGGAATGGAGTTACATAGAGATATTATTATTTGAAAGGAATTTTTTGTTTTGTTTTGAGATGAGATTACACCATATTTCCCAGGCTGGTTTGTAACTCCTGTGCGCATGTAACCCCCTTACATCAGCCTCCCAAGTAGCTACAATTATGGGCGTGCTCCAGATGTCTGACCTTTCAAAGGATTTTTGTTAACTTCAGAAGTAACATAACATTGTACAGTATAATTGTCTCTTAGATGTGACTAGCTTTATTTTTTTCCTGTACTTTTTCACTGCCTTAGTAATGGAGCTCCAAAAATGGAATATAATTGTGTAGTAGAATTTAATATATGTAGTATAAAAGCGTTATTTAGTACTTACTCTCTATACAGTGTTAATCTTCAACAAAACATAAGTTTTGGGGCTCAAATTTGGCTTTTTAACACACGTATTGTTCAACACAACACACTTGATAGCAAATTTCTATTGTTAGATATGTTCTAAGACCCAACATTCTCGAGTTTTCCGTCATTGTGTGTGTGTGTGTGTGTGTGTGTGTGTGTGTGATACACAATGGTTACATTGAGCTTGAGTGTTTTGTGCACATATGTATTGCATCAATATTACAATCCTTTCCCCTCCCCCTTTTTGGCCGTCCTGCTCCCTTCCTCACCCCATTCCAACTATTGCACCCATTTGGTTCTTTAAAAGACCTGTATTATATGTTTCTCATATAAGAGAAACCATGTAATATTTAACCTTCTGAGTTTGGCTCACATCACTAAGCATGATGGTCTCAAGTTGCGTCCATCTACCTACAAAAGCCTCAAATTGATCTGTGTTTATGAGAGACGAGTACTCCATTGTGTACATATAGCACAGGTTTTGTATCCATTGATCTGTTCATGGGTATTTTGGTTTGTTCCACAGTTTAGCTATTATTAGTTATACTGCTTGCTATAAACACAAGTGTACATATATCCCTATTATACATTGCTTTTAATTCTTTCAGAAAGATACCCAGAAGTGATATTGCTGTATTGAATGGAATATTTATTTTCAACCTTTTTAAGAATCTTCCATACTGCCCTTCATAGTGATTGTACCAGTTTACAGTCCCACCAGCAGTATGTAAGAATTCTTTTTTCCCTCAACCTTGCCAGCATTGATTGCTGTTCAAGTTCTTGATATGTGCCGTTCTCGCTGGGATAAGAAGATGTCTTAGTGATGTTTTGATTTGCACTTCTCTATGACTAAGGATGTCAAACATTTTTTCATGTATTTGCTGGCCATTTGAACTTCTTCATCTGAGAACTGCCTATTCATTTCAGTTGCCCAGTTTTTAATCAGATCTTTAATTTTGAGGGGTGTTTTTTTCAATACCTTGTACATTCTAGTTACTAGCCGCCTCTCTCAGGTGTATGTGGTAATTTTTTTTTTTTTTTTTTGCATTCTGTTGGTTCTCTCTTTATTTTGTTAATAGTTTCCTGTACCATACAGAAACTTTTTAATTTGATATGATCCCATTTGTTGATCTTGGGGGTTATTTCTTTTTCTTCAAGTGTCCTATTAAGAAAGTGTTTGCCCACACCTGCATCTTCCAGATGTAAACACTTAATATCTAGGTTTTTGATCCACTTTGATTTTGGTACATGATGATAGGCGTATGTCTAGATTCATTCTTCTCTATGTAGATAATCAATTCTTCCAGCACCATTTATTGAAGAGGCTATCCTTTTTCCAGGTTTTTAATGTCAGAAATAATAGTTATTTGCATTTTAGGTCTGGTATAGTAGGATTCACATGTAAAGCCCCAAGTATATTGGCAAGCAAAAAGCATGTAGAAAGTATTCATTTCTTTCTTCCTTCCAAAAGTATAATAATCTTGGCATATTAATTACAAAAATCTACTATTGTTCAGGAGCTGCAAATTCTTAACTATCATTTTTATTTCCTGTTTTGCTGATTTCTCTCTCACTTTACCTTTTAAGTGTTTCCCACTGTCAAATCTTGCAAGAGCTGTTTTTCTTCGGTGCCCTTTTCCAGATAATAAAGAGGAGACCACTGTAAGTTTACATCATGAAGAGTACCAAGGAGAGAGGTGAGGATCGCAGTGATGATCTTCTGCTTAGGATGGGACTTAATGATAATAAAGCAGGAATGGAAGGACTGGATAAAGAAAAAATTAACAAAATTATAATGGAGGCTACAAAGGTATGTTTCTTGTTTCTTTCAATATCTATACTTTAAGATTTCTGTTTAAAGGAAAAGTCATTCTTTGAAATATCTTTTTCATGAAGAGTTTTAATATTTTTATGTATAGAATGATTAACCTATGACAGCATCAGTCATCAAGGAAATGCACATTTAAAACTGCAGTGGGATGCTGCTGTTCACAAATGTTGGCAAAGCTGTGGAGAACTATAACCTTTATATGTTGCTGGTGGGATTGTGTATTGAATCAGCCACTGTCGAAAATATCCTGACAGTTCCTCAGAAGGTTAAGTTTGGAGTTTCCACATGACACAGGAATTCTACTCCCAGGTACTTACCTGAGAAAACTGACAAAGTATGTTCATACCAAAACATACATGCAAATATTCATAGTAGCACTTTTTCATGAGCCAAAAGTAAACATATCCTAACTCCATCAACCTAGTAAGTGGATATTTAGACAATGAATTATGAATTATTTTAAGATTATTTTATTCAATGATTAAAATAAAATTATTGAAAATACTTTTTAAGGAGTGGATTTTAGTGAAGGTAATTATGATGCCCCTGTCCACTGGAGGCCTTGGATAGGCCCTAGATATCCTGCCTACTGCACATTGTTTTTTTAAAAACAGATATTTACTCAGAAAGCTGTGTTTAATACTGTCTCACAGTGATTCTATAGGTAAAGAAATTGAGCTGTAGAAAGATTAATTTCGGGTCTGTCCATCTGGTAAGTAGCAGAGCTAAGGTTTGAGTTCAGCCAATGTGATTCCAGAGTCTATACTCTTTAAACAAGTGATGGTTTCCTTCAAACGTTTTTTTTCTGCTTTGTTTTCTTCATAGGGGTCCAGATTTTATGGAAATGAGCTCAAGAAGGAAAAACAAGTAAACCAACGAATTGAAAATATGATGCAACAAAAAGCTCAAATGACGAGCCAGCAGATAAGGAAAGCACAATTACAGGTATTATTGGTGTTAGAGTGGACGCTGGTAGGATAGTAGTTGATAGCTAAAATGCATCACCAAATCATGAGTGCCAACAACATAAAATGCGAATGCTCATAATACTGTAAAGCACACACGTTCAGAAACTTTGCTTAGCATTCCTTGACTCGTTTGCATGGAGAATTCTTAACTATACCAGTCAACTCCACTATGTAGAAAAATAAATGGTGTCCTAAGTTACTTGCCCTGCCTGTAGTACAGGGTCATTGGCAAAGATGAGATTTACCAGAAAAACTTACGCTTTTTATTATAAATATATACTTACACATAGAAAATGCTGTAAGATAAGTATGGCATATTTTCTGTAAAAGGGGAAAAAAAGATTCAGAGGAACACAGAAAGTGATGTAGGGCTGGAAGAATAGCCCAGCAGTTAAAGCCCTTGTCTAGCAGGCTCAAAGCTCTGAGTTTGATTCTCCAGAACCACATAAAGTTGGATGTGGTGGTGCACTCCTGTGATTCCAGCACTTGGGAGGCTGAGGCAAGAGGTTTGCCATGAATTAGAGGCCAGCGTGGCCTCCACAGCAAGTTCAGAACCAGCCTAGACTGCAGAGTGAAACCTTGTCTCAAAAAAAAAGAAAGAAATTAATGTAAAACCTGTGTGTTATAGTAAAACAAAAAGTTACACCATTGATCATGTACAGGAATTTTTACAATAAAACATAGATTTCTAAAAGCTTATGTTCTCCAGAATCTGGGGAAAATAAATTAATCAAACTTCTCTCTATTAAGAATGAATTTTTTCACTAGAAATCATTGTGAGGAACCAAGGCACAGGGTACCATATGATTTTTTTTTTTTTTTTGAGACAGGGTCTCCCTGTGCCCTGTGTAGCCTAGGCTGGTCCTGAACTCATTATGGAACCTAGGCTGGCCTTGGACTCAAGGGTAATCCTCCTGCCTCACCCTCCTGAGTGTTGGGATGACAGGCATGCACCACCATGCCCTGCTTATGTGGTGCTGTAATTGAACTTTGGTACTTAGTGCTTGATTTAATGCTTGCTAGGCAAGCACTTTAACCACTGAGTCATTCCTTCAGCCCCTTACCTGATAATTTTGATAACTCAGGGTAGTCAGGTTTCTGCAATGTCTGCCAAACAACTTTGCTGTCTGTTAACAAAGCACTAATCAGTAGCATAATAATAAAATGATGATCATCTAATATATAACTCAAGATTCTTCTCTTGTGGTGGAATTCAGAGATGATTTAAGTTTTGTTTATGATTATTTAGTTTAATTACTTAAATATTGTCAGTTTTTGATACATGCTTTCCCAAAGCACAAAATAATTTGTAAGTGGTCTACTGTTGTGACAAAGGAGGACATGTCTGTCATATCGTCATGTTTAATGTTTTTAAAATTCTACTGTGGGGCCAGAAGAATCGCACAGCAGTTAAAGTACTTCTCTAGCAAGCACAAGGCACAGGGTTCAATTCCCCAGCACCACATAAGCTCAGCCTGATGGTACAGGACTGTAATGCTAGCACTCAGGAGGGTGAGGCAGGAGGATTGCTGTGAGTTCAAGGCCAGCCAGGGCTACAGAGTGAGTTCAGGACCAACCTGAACTATAAGGTGAGACCCTACCTCAAAAAGAAAATTTAAGTAAATAAAATCCTACTGTATGGAGATACCGTAATTCTACTTATTTTACCCCACCTTGGTTTCAGTTTTTTGCCTTACAGGCAATCCTGTGTTAATTGTTCTTATCCATCTTTATACTTTAGTGTAGTTATTAATATTTTCCACTGGTACTGTTATTTCACATTTTCAACATGTAAACATTGATTTTTTTATATGTCTGTTTTAGACTAAGTTTTGTCAATTTCATCAGTCTTTTATTTTTGTTTTTCAGTGTCAAAATATCCTATGGTTGTTTTAACTTAACTTCCCTTTATTATGACAGAGAAAGAATATCTTTTTTCACTTTTTGGTTATTATTTTTTATTGTGGGAATGTCTGCTTTTTTCTGTTAGGATAAGGCCAGTAGCTGTTACAGGAAATTCAAATTTTTATTTTAAATAAGACATTATTTCTTTTTCAGATAATAGGTAAGTAGTCCTGCCTGGTCCGTCAGATCTGATTACCATAATGATTTAGAGACTTTATCATAGTGTTCTGTCCTCCCCCGGTGTTATGCTTGCTCCACCTAACAGAACTGGGCTCTCCCCTTTCCATCTGCCCAAGACGAGTGGGAAGGAAAAACAAAGGCCAGTAGTTTGGCATTAAGCAAGTGAAAAAGAAGTTACACTATTTAAACTCACATTCTTTTGGCAGTAGTGTAAGTTCCAAGGGCCATATCTAATTGCAAGTGAAGCTATAAATTGTATACTCTGTAGCTGAGTGACAGTGTGCCTAGTTAAAAATCCGTTACTATGAAGAAGGATGGATTTGGCATTTCAACCAGCAGCCTGTGACATTAGGATTTGTCCATATTTTTAGAGGAGTTTGTGTCCGTTTCTCTGAATCTTTCAAGCTTATCTACAAAGGAATTTTTTTTATTGCTTTGGTTGTTAATGTTTCCAATATGCTGGCTTTTGATTTTGCAATTTTTCCCTCTATAATTTTACATGTGCATGTAATTGAATCCAATGGTATTTCTTAAAGATTTTATTTTTAGAACTATTTTAGGTTCACTACAAAATAGAGCAGAAATTTTGAGGATCTCCCACCTACCCCACTGTCACACAGGCATACCCTCACCAACTAGCCTCGTTTCCCACAAAAGGAATACATTTATTGTAGTTGGTGAACCTACTTTGGCACATCATCTAAAATCAGTAGTTCATTATTGGTAATTTGTATTTTATAGATTGAAACAAACTTAAAATGATATTTTTACCATTAAAATATCTCAAAGAATAGTTTCACTGCTCTGGAAATCCTTTGTGCCCTGCCTGCTCATTCTTCCTACCCTTTCAGCCCAACGGCAACTAATGATTTTTTACAATCTCCAGAATTTTGCCTTTCCAAAATGGTTGGAATTGCATAGTATGTACCCTTTGCAGGTTGGCTTCTTTCACTTAAAATATGCATGTAGTATTATTCCAGGTCTATTCACAACTTGAGAGCTGTTGTCTTTTTTGTGCTAGCTATTATTATATTATATTACCTGGATATACCATGGTTTAGCCATTCATCTCCTTAGAGACATCTTAGTTTTTTTTAAGTTTTGACGTTTAGGAGTAAGCTGTGATAAGCAAACATCCACTTGCAAGCTTTTGTGTGGATGTGAGTTTTTAGCACCTTTGGGTAAATGCTAAATAGTGTAATTGCTGGACCACATAGTAAGAATATCCTTAGTTTTGTAAGAAACTGCCAAACTGGCTCCCAAAGTGGCTGTACCATTTTGCATTCCCACCACTGATAAGTGAGCATTACTATTGCTATATATTCTAGCTAGCATTTGATATTATTGGTGTGCTGGATTTTAATTATCCTAATACATAGTACAATAGCATCTTGCTCTTTTAAATTTGCATTTCCTCAGTGGCATTATTTTGAGCAATTTTTCATATGTTTATTTGCTATCTGTATAGCTTCCTTGGTGTGATACTTATCACACCACCCGTTTTAAAATGATATAATGTCCCCACTATGTGCGTCAGCTGGCATTGAACTCACTGTCTGACCCCAACTGACCTTGAAATCGGTATCCTCCTGCCCCAGCCTTCTTACTATTGTTGGGACTATAGATATGTGCCACTGTGTTTAGCTCTGGTCCATTTTTTAAATAAGGTTGTTTTCTTACAGTCATTTTAAAAATTTTTTGTGTACTTTATATCACAGTTCTATATCAATGAAGACTTTTGTAAATACTTTCTTCAAATCTGTGCATTGTCTTTTTACTCTCTTGACAGTGTCTTTTTTAGAGCAGAAATCTGAAATTTGTTTTTGTGTAAGATGTGAAGCATTTTTTCTTAAATGACATTACATTTTTCCTAAATGATGATTCCCTTATTCTAGTATCACTTATTGAATCATGAGACCCTTCCCCACCGAGTCAAAATGAAGTTCTTTCAAGTATTAAATTCTCATTTGTAGTTTAGTTTTGGATTCTCTCACCAATTGACCATTTTCCTTTGTCATTGCCAGGGAATTTCAGTTATTGACAAGTAAAACTGTGGTTTAATATTTAATATTCTCCCTCATATGTCTGCTTTGGAATTTTTCCTTTTTTAGTTTTTTTCCTGAATTGTTTCAGGTAAATTGAAGTATCATTTTCATCAAGTTTCTGAAAAGCTTTTGTTCAGTACAAAACAATATTGTTTTAAAACTGGTCATTTTTTAGGCAGTTTACTTCCCAGACACTTGTTAAATTTTATTGATCTGTAGTCTACAAATACCTTAAACAAAAAATTTAAAGATATATATATATATATATATATACATACACGCACACACACACACACACACACACACATATGCATAGTACAAACAACTTTTTGCTGTTCACACTATTTTTTAAGCTTATTCTTTTATATGCTAATAATCTGAAGGAATAGAAAATGCCTTCGCTTGTATAGTAGAAGATCAAATTTTGTTCCAGTTTTGGTTGCATTTTTAATGGAAGGCTCTCTGGTATCTTTTGCAACAGGAATGGCAGGAAATGTGTTTTATGTTGCTTGTTGAACTGTTCCATTTGTTGAACTTCCTCTAAAAACAGTTGTATAAATGGGAGGAGACTGAGGAAATCCTAAGAAGTCAAGAAAGTCCCAGAGATCAGAGATGTTTTCATAGGAAACATGTTGCTATGTTAACATTATAGCATTTCCAAGTGCTAGATTCTGCTGTGTGTGATGGGAGAGTGAATGATTGCAGGTCAAGCTGAGGCTGCGGTAAATAACGTCAGCAGCCCCGGGTGCTCAGAACCTAAGGATTCTCTCCCTGGTTGGACTTCCTACAACCCCTCGTGTAACTGCCATACTAGCTTATAACAGCAATAGTTCATAAGTTGAATAAACAAACATCAGTGTTATATTAAGTGGTGACTATAACAAGTCAGTGCCTTTTGACTGCTTTAACAATCTGCCTTAAGTCATATTTATTCAATAGTCTTTAATGAAACTCTAAGTCAAGAAAAATTAAAAACATTATTTCTGAAATGTTCTAAATATAACAGAAATTGTTTAAAGTAAATTAGACATGAATAGAAAATATACCACTAGATTTTAGATTGAATTTATTTCAATATTAAAGATTTTTGAAAACCTGGGGAAACATAAAATGATAGGAAAAATATGGGCTTTGGAATAACCTTGTCTCCACGTCTAGTTTTATCATTTACCCACTGTACGATTAAGAGCAAATTACTTAACCTTACAGAACTTTAATTTCCTTGTCCATACCAATATACCTCATCTATAAAATAGTATTATTTGGTCTCAGGATTATTCTGATATTAGTCTCAGTTGTTTTGAGTTAACACAAGAACCACTTAACATATTATATGTTAGATATAATATACTCAATAAATGCTCCTTTTTCTTTTGAAATTAGAAGTGAATCATGTAGGTTCATTGTATGCGTGTTTCTTTTAATTCCTTCTAGTCTTTTAAAGTAGGTGTAGTCCTGGTTGGTGAATAAGGAAAGTAATGAGGAACAGGGTTAACCTAACCCATTGCCCTGTAACTAGTGAGCAGTAGTGCTGGGACTCAAAATCCTTGATCTTTACCTCTAAGGTTCTTAGCAGTTGCAGGAGGAACAAGGGCTGTGCTGCAGGCTCAGATTGGAGCTTGAAAATCATTAGGAAGAAAGTAGAAGAAAGGAAAATGTGAATGAGGACTTCAGTAAAAGGAAGCTAAAATTGCAGCACTGGTATGAGTGTGTAGATGTAGAGGGAGTTCAGACCTGGCTGACTGATGACAGTAAAGGAAAGTGGAGCATATGAGTCATGGGTGGGGAGGTTTCCTTTTGGCAGCTGCATACTTGCAGTCAGCCCACGAGAGGGAAGAGATCTCTGAAGAGCCTCTCATAGCATTGATGAATGAGTCTAAGGAGAATTTCTGTTTTCTATTTATTGTCTTTGCCTTTTCTAGATGATTCCAGGCCAAAATATTTTAGATGCCACTCCCTCCTTCTTACTCAAATCATGTCTCAGGCATTTTTTTTTTTTTTTTGGATTAATACGGATGAGTTTTAAGTCAACCGTGTTTTATTAGTCTCCAGGGTTTGTTTCTGTCTTATCAGAATGCTGTTCTCTAGTTCCAAGTTAAAGTACTGGAAGAAATAGTTTTCAATCAGGACAATAAATGATAATAAAACTGAAAAGTTCCATGAGGTATAGTGTCTCACTGTAAGAATTTAGCTTTTCCTATTTTTTTTTACTAGTGCCTTCTCTTTTTTCAAGCAACTTTAATATACTGGTATAAGTTTCATTTCTTCTACCATTGTCCCCTCCTGTCTTTCTTGTGGGAAAAGATTTACAGACAGAGAAGATTTGTCTCCAGGAGGAACTTGGAATTTGGTACTTAATACAATAAGTGTCATGTTAAGAACAGGAAAACCAGTAAGGAAACATTAAGTGCTATGGCACAAGGACAGAGATACAATTAAGTTACAGAGATATTCAGGATGATCCTTGTTGGATTGTGTCAAGACTTAAGGAAGGCATTCTAGGCAGAGGAACAGCCCAAGGAAGGCGCAGAGCACCTGAGATCATTCAGTGAGTAGCAGTCCAAACAGGAGCAGCCCTCTGAGACACCATTACAGTGGCTACCAGGGACCAATATGACTCAGGGCGATCGTTGCTAAAGAGGACTAATGGTTTTAACCTACAGCTGGCCGGCTGTATGTGCCACAGTAATGCCAAGAGAGGAGGCTATGGGGGAAAAAAAAAGAAAGAAAGAAGGAAAAAAAAAAAAGAAAACCGGCACGGAGGCCTGGGTGAAGTCCAGGATGGGAGGAAGAGTCACATGGTGCCCTGTGACTTTCCCTGTTCGCTGCTTCCCTGTTTCTCTCCCTTGGAGGATACTTGCTCTCGGGATCTCCACATGATGAAAGTGCTTTCATTCCAGACATTGCTCTCACTTGCGCATTTCTTTGCTGTTTTTCTCTCAGTGTTTGATTGCTTTGTTATGTAGCTACTCACTGATGCTTTTAATAATAGATTGGGTTTATAGAACTTGTTCTATGTACGAAAGACATTGTTCTATGGTCTTTACATGCTCCAGCTTATTTGAGTTTTCTTTTATTTATTTGTTTCTTCTTTAATAGTCTCAGCAACTTCCTTGTATGCTGTGGAGATCAGAGCCGTCACACAGATACCTGTGGCTGCAGAGTAAAAGAGGAAAGGCAGCGTTCAGTGTTAGCAGAGGCCAGCCGCAAGAGCAGCAGTTACAGATGATACTGGCCCTCCCTTCAGCTCTTTCCTTACTTGCTTAACCTGACTTATTTTTGCCATATACTTTCAGATCTCATTCTTCCCGTGCGCACGAGTGAGTGTGTGAGTGTGAGTGTGTGTGTGTGTGTGTGTGTGTGTGTGTGTGTTACTGGGAACTGAGTACTTAGCAATTGCCCTGAGCTATAGCCTGTGCCCTTTTAAAAATGTTTTTATTTTGGGAAAGGGTCTTGTTAAGTAGATAAATTGCCCAGTCTTGGCTTGAATTTTCAAATTTCTGGCTTCAGCGTCCCAGAGTGCTGAGGTTACAGACAAGTACCACCATGCCTGACTTTCTTCTTTCTTTTTAATTTAATAGCTTCTTTGAAGAGATAATACTTTTTTTCTTTCCTCATTTTATTGGTACATATAAGTGCAATACATAAAGTTTACACTGATCTTGAGTATTTTGTGCACATACATGTCATGGCAAACTTATAAGTCCTTCCCTCTCCCTTTTTGACCCTCCCACACTCTCCCCTCAAGTTCCAGTTATTCCCCAAATAAGTTCTGTGAAATACTTTTGACCTGGGTTTGTCATATCAGAGAAACCATTCAACGTTTTATCTTCTGCTTCTGACTCACTTCACTGACCATGATTGTCTCAAGTTGCTTCCATTTACCTACAAAAGCCTCTGACCTATCTGTCTTTATAGATGAGTAGTATTCCATTGTGTATAAATACCACAATTTGTGTATCCATTGGTCTGTTGATGGGTATTTGGTGTCTTCCACATTTTAACTATTATTAGTTGTGCTGCTAAGAACATAGGTATACATGCATCTTTGTCATGTTGTTTTTGACTGTTTTGGGAAAATTCACAGAAGAGGTGTCACTGGACTGAAAGGGATATTTATTTCCATTCTTTGGAGAAGTTTTCATACTGCCTTCCATATTGGTTGTACCAATTTACATTCCCACCAGCCGTGCAGGAGGGTTCCTTTTTCCCCACAGCCTCGCCAGCCCTGATTGCTGTTTGTGCTCTTGGTATATGCCAGTCTGTCTGGAGTTAGGTGGTATCGTAGTGTTTTCATTTGAATTTCTGTTATGGCTAAGGATGTTGAACATCTTTTTATGTATTTACTGGCCCTTTGAAATTCTTCATCTGCGAACTGCCTATTCATTTCTTTTGCCCATTTTTCAATAAGGTCTTTGATTTTGAGGGACTTCCTTTTCTTCAGTTTCCTGTATATTCTGGTTATGAGCCTCCTCTCTGAGGTATTGGTGGTGAATATTTTTTCCTAGTCAGTTCTCTTTTTATACCGTTGATAATTTCCTTTGCCGTGCAGAAACTTTTTAATTTGACATAATCCCATTTGTTAATCCTGGGGGTATTTCTTTTGCTTTTGGTGTCTTATTAAGAAAGTCTTTGCCTATACCTATGTCTTTTAGATATTTGCCTTATTTGTCTTCCAGAAGATTCAGTGTTTCAGTTTTTATATCTAGATCTTTGATCCACTTTGATTTGATTTTAGTGCATGGTGACAGGTATGTGTCTAGATTCATTCTTCTGCATGTGAATGTCCAATTTTCCCAGCACCATTTGTTGAAGATGCTATCCTTTTTTTTGGTGTATGCTTTGGCACTTTCATCGAAGATTAGGTAGCTGAGGGTATTTGAGTTAGTCTCTACATCCTCAGTTCTGTTCCACTGGTCCACCTGTTTTTGTACCATTACAATGTAATTTTTACAACTATTGCTTTATAGTTTAACTTGATGTCTAGAATTATAATGCCTTCTGCCTTAGTCTTGTCACTGTGGATTCCCTTGGCTATTCTAGGTCTCCTTTGGTTCTGTATGAATTTAAGGATTAGTTTTTCAAGTTCTGTGAAAAAAATTGTTAGTATTTTGATAGGAATTGCATTGAATCTGTATATGAGTTTTAGCAGTAAAGTTATTTTGACTATATTGATTCTATCTATCCAAGAACAGGGATGTGTTTCCATTTTCTGTTGTCATCTACAACTTCTTCAGTGTAATGTAGTTTTCTTTATATAGGTCCTTCACTTCCTTGGTTAGGTATACTCCTAGGTAGTTAATTTTATGTTGGGCTTTTGAGAATGGGATTATTCTTCTGAGCTCTTTCTCAGTGAGTTCTTTATAGTTGTAGAGAAAAGCTATTGATTTTTTTAGTGTTGATTTTGTAGCCTGTGATTTGCCTGCATTCATTCATTATTTTTAACAGTTTCATACTGGAGTTTTTGAAGTATTCTATGTAGATAATCATATAATCTGCAAATAAGGATAGTTTGACTTCTTCCTTTCTAGTGCATGTTCCCTTTATTTCACTTTCTTGCCTTATTGCTATGGCAAATGTTTCAGGGACTATGTTGAAAAACAGTGGTGAGAGTGGACAACCTTGTCGTGTACCTAATTTGAGAAGAAATGCTTTCAAATTTTCTCAATTTACTATAATGTTTGCAATAGGTTTAACATATATGCCTTCTATGAGTTTGAGATAAGGCCCTTCTTTACCTATTTTTCTTAGGGTTTTTATCATGTAAAGGTGTTGAATTTTATCAAAGGCCTTCTCTGCATCAGTTGAGATGATCATGTGATTTTTGTTGTTGCTTTTGTTATGTGGTGAATTACATTGATTGATTTACGTACGTTGAACCAGCCTTGCATCCCAGGAATGAAGCCCACTTGATCATGGTGTCTGATCTTTCTGATTACTTGTTGGATTCTGTTTGCCAGAATCTTATTGAGAAGTTTTGCATCTGCATTCGATGAAGATATTGGTCTATAATTTTTCTTCCTGGTTAAGTCTTTGTCTGGTTTTGGGACTAAGGTAATGCTAGCCTCCAGATATGAGTTTGGTAGTATTCCTTTTCTTTCAATTTCATGGAAAAGTTTGAGAATAATTGGAGTTAGTAGTTCCCTGAAGTACTGAAAAAACTCTTTTGTGAATCCATTCGGTCCTGGGCTTTTCTTTGTAGGTAGAGCTTTTCTTACTTCCTCATCTCTGTGTGTGTAATGGATTGTTCAAGATTTATATGTCTTCTTCATTTAATTTTGGTATTTTATATGTGTCTAGGAAGTCATCTGTTTCTTTCCAATTCTCTAACTTGTTAGGATATAGATGTTCAAGATAATTTTTCATAGTATTTTCAATTTCTGCAGAGTCTGTTGTAATTTCACTCTTTTCATTTCTAAATCCATTGATCTATGCTTTTCCTTTCCTTTTGGTGAGTTTAGCTAGAAGTTTGTCAATCTTGCTTCTTCTTTCGAAGAACCAGCTCTTTGACGCCTTAATCTTTTTATTGTCTTTTTGTTAATTTCAGTTCTGATCTTTATAATTTCTTTTTTTCTACTGCTTTTTGGCTTAGGTTGTTCTTGTTTCTCTAGGGCCTTGCGGTGCATCATTAATGTGTTTATTTGTGACTGTTCTGTTCTTTTGCTGTGTGCATTTAGGGCTATGAATTTCCCTCTAAGTACTGCTTTCATTGTGTCCCGTACATTCTGATTTGATGTACTTCCTTCTTCATTTAACTTTATGAAAGTTTTTTACTTCTTCTCTGATTTCTTCTGTGATCCATTGTTTGATTAGTACTAAGTTGTTTAGTCTCCATGTATTTGTGTATATTCTTCTGTTTCTTTTGCTGTTAAGTTTCAGTTTTATTCCACTATGATCTGAAAGTATACAAGGAATTATTTCTATTCCTTTGTATTTATTTAAGCATGACTTATGACCAAGAGTATGATCTATTTTAGAAAGTGTTCCATGTGCTGCTGAGAAGAACGTGTCTTCTATTGATGTTGAGTGGAAAACTCTGGAAACATCTGTTAAGTCCATATTTTCTATAGTGTCATTTAATTGTTTGTATCTTTATGGATTTTCTGTCTGATTTTTCTGTCTATCTGTGATAGTGGAGTATAAAAGTCCCCTGCTATAATTGTATTGTGGCTTATACGTCCTTTCAGATCTAATAATTTTTGGTTTCCTTAATTGGATGCTCCAGAGTTGGGAGCATATTTATTGATAATTGCGAATTCTTCTTGTTTTATTGTTCACTTAACCAGTGTATAATGACCATCTTTGTCTATCCCAATCTGTTTTGTTTTGAAATGTGATGAATATGAGGCTAATATAGCTATCCCTGCTTGTTTCCTGGGTCCTAATGCATGAAATATTGAATTGCATCCTTTTCTTTTCAGTCTGTGCGTTTCCTTGTGGGTAAAGTGTGTTGCTCGTAAGCATCAAATTGAGGGTTTCTGTTTTTTGATCGAGTGAACCAGTCTGTGTCTTTCAGTAGGTGAATTGAGGCCATTCACTTTCAGAGTAATTATCGAGATATATCTGGTATGTCCTGCCATTGTTATAGGTTTTCAGCATTATTTACTGGACTTACTTTCTTCTCAGCTCATTCTACTATATCTGTTGTCTCTTTTTCTCTGGGGTCTTTGGTGTCATTAACTTCCCTTTCTCTTTCTAAGTTTCCTTTTAAGTATTCTCTGCAGTACTGGATTAGTGGCTGTGAATTTCTTTAAGCTTTGTGTATCATGGAACATTTTAATTTCTCCTTCTAATTTAAAAGATGATTTTGCTGGATATAGCAGTCTGGGTTGGCATTTATATTCTCTTAATGCTTGGATGATATTGCTCCATTATCTCCTGGCTTTTAGGATCTGTGTTGAGAAATCTGCAGTTATCCTGATGGGCTTACCTTTGTAAGTTACCCTCTGTGTTTCTCTTGCAGCTTTTAATTTTCTGTCTTTTTGTTAGGTCTCTAGTATTTTAATTATGATGTTTTGTGATAAAGTTCTTTTCTGATCCAAGGTGTTTGGTGTTCTGTATGCCTGCTATAGTTCAATGTTCGTTTCTTTCTTTGGATTGGAAAATTTTCTTCCATCATTTCATTAAACATAGCCTTAAGCCTTTTATTTTGTCCTCAGTTTTCACCTGCACTCCCATAATTCTGAGGTTGTTTCTCTTTGAGTCATCCGTCAGCTGTTGTAACCATTCTTCTCCCCTCCCGTCCATCCATTCTTGCTCAACCATTTTATCTTCTAAGTCTGATATTCTAGTCTCAAAATGTTGAAATTGGTTATGTATTTTTTCCTGTTTGTTTGGCACATCCTGAAGGTCTGCTTTCAGTATTTTTATATCTCTGCAGTATTTTTCTCTACTTTTTTGTATTGCCTTCATTATATTGTGGTTTATATCTTCTTTGTTTTCCTCTAATTTCTTGTCAATGTTTGCTGACAGCACAGCTATTACCCTGCCTAGCTCTTGCAGTTCCTGTTTTATATCCTGTTTCTATTCTGAGTATTTCTGCGCCCAGACGTTATCATCTTTTTTGCCTTTTTCATCTTTGGGTTCTGCTATTTTAAGATCCCTGATATCATTTTCTGGGGTGCCCAGTCTTTCTGTAGGAGGTTTATTACCACATTTCCTCATGGTTCTGTTACAGTGAATTGAGGCTCTGGTATTGTTGATGGGCTTTGTTTCTTTTCCTGCGATTCTTAAATTAGACTCTTTCAGTTTTAAATATTACCTGGCTGTCTCTGGGCACAGGAGGGATGGCTCATAGAGGCCCAGTCTCAGGAGCTCCATGGTGCAGATGGGGTTCTGCTGGCGTTTACCTGGCTGACTCTGGTGCACAGGAGGGATGGGTTACTGGAAGACCCTGTCTCCTCAAGCTCCCAGGTGCAGGCGAGGCTCTGGCGGTGGTTAGCCGGCTGTCTCTGGCACACATGAGGGACAGGGCATGGCAAAAGCCCAATCCTGAAAGCTCCAAGGTGCAGGCAGTGCTCTACAACTGCTAGCTGGCTGTTTTTCTTGCTCAGGAGGGATGGTGCGCCGGACGGCCCAGTCCTGTGGAGCTTCCAGGTGCAGGCAGGGCTTTGGCATTGGCTACCTGGCTGTCTCTGGGGGAGGGGAGATAATTCTTTAGTAATTACGGTTTTCACTGTTAAAATTGACATATTCACTGAAGTAGTGAAGAATAAATTGCAGCTTAAGTTTTTTACTTTTGTTTATATAGACTAATGCTTATCAAATTTTAGGATTATGAAATGAATTCTACAGAGGGAATGTTTATGCTTTAGTGTGTTTGATTGTGCAGTACCACTTAGCATAACATTATATTGCCAAGGGTATATAATCTTTCATTGTTCATTTTTTTTTTTGCTGTTGTTCTAAGACTTAAACATTATCAATAAAATAGGAGATATTTTACTTAAATTGAAAATTTCAGGTAGAATACTTTGTTCCTCAAATTTGTAAAATAGTAGCACCATTTGATATAAGCAGTTGGAGTAGTTCATTCATTCAATAAATAATTAAGTCTTATTCTATACTTGAGAGTCTAGAGGAATTGTCAGTGTTCATGAAGAATGACCAGCCTTGATAAAGAACAAGTTATATACCTACAAATGCTAGTGAACACTACTAATACAGTATGTACCTGAGGAGATAGATTGATGGGTAGATCGATGGATGGACAGAGACAGATAGATAACTACAAAATTAAAATTAATGTTATAGCTCATGATGTTTCACTGTTGTACTGTCTAAAAACCTATCCCCACCTCCCCTTTTAAAATTAAGGTTGACAGATTTGTAATGGAATTAGAACAGAGCCGGAATTTGAGCAATACCATAGTGCACATTGACATGGATGCTTTCTATGCTGCCGTAGAAATGAGGGACAATCCAGAACTGAACGATAAACCCATTGCTGTGGGATCCATGAGTATGCTGGTAAGTAGGTGAAGGCCAAGAACTGAAAGGTGGTGTAGTATCCTATTCCAGTAAGCCTACTGGCTCATTAAGGGAGAACCTGCATTGACATCTACCAGTTTGCTGAATATTTTTCTGTTCATTTTATATGTGTTCAGGTATTAAATCCTTTCAAGTACCTTCAGGTACTAGTTCTTATTTCCATTTAATAAAAAACAAATTTAGAGGAACTATCAATAACTTGCACAGGGTTATAAACCTGTTAATATTCGTTAAATGATGCTGTATCTTTGCATTGAAAATTAAAATTTTTATAAGTGTCCTTAGTTAAAGAGAGTTGAAGAAGAAAAAATGGGAACCATTACTCCAAATGAGAGATTTTCACACTATGGCGTGAGGGATCTGGTCTAGCCTGCCTGCCACTTTCTTTTTGTAAATAACTTCTATTTGAACAAAATCATAGCCATTGATTTATTTAGTATTGATGCAAAAATTAAAAAGCAAAATGAAGGAACCTCAGTAAAAATTGTATTATCTAATTGTAAGATTACTTATTATATTTCTTATAACTCAGAATCTTTGCTTTTCTGATTACTGTGTTGCACTTTCCTTTTGCTACTCTAAATTGAAACAAGCTGTTTTTGTCATAGTAAAATTCCTAAAAGTGTATATACAAAACAATGGGAATGATGACATGTTAGATTAGTCTGGTTTGTTATAGGTAGCATTCTTTTGGTGAATTTGATGGCTTTTTAAAATGTTTTGAGTTGTCACTGAGATTAAAAGCTTATACTTTGCAGCAGCTTCTATTATTATGTAAGAAACTCCCTTACACTTACACAACCATGTATTTTCTCATAATTGTATAATTTGAACAGAGTTCAATGGAAATCATTTAACTCCAACTCTACCTAGATTGAAAGTTGGAGACCAGCCTAGGCAATGTACAAGGATCCTTCTTTTTTAAAGTTTAAGAAAAGAGAGCTGGAGATGTAGCTCAGCATTCCTTTGGGTCAATCCCTAGTAAGGAGATGGGGACAGGACAAGGAATTAACTGTAAAATCATTATTTATACTCTATTATTTATATTTTATGAGTTATACTGTACCACACGTTCGAAAGTTAGAGGAGCACTTACCTAAAATCTTCTGCTGTAGAACTCTTTCGTATCAGTTCCACTCATTTATATTGAAAGCACTGGTTTGTCTTTTCAGTGCTATCTCTATTTTTCCTTCTAGAATGTCGATCAAGATTGGCATAACTTTGACTACTATTAAGATTTTTAAGTGCCTTTTAAAATCCACGAAAGGAAAATTGGTATTATTCTGAAATAAGTTCTTCATTTGATAGATTCTGTCTTATATACCTTTGAATTTCCTTTTCCTTTTTTTTTTTTTTTTTTTTTTTTTTTTTTTTTTTTTTTTTTTTTTTTTTTTTTTTTTTTTTTTTTTTTTTTTTTTTTTTTTTTTTTTTTTTTTTTTTTTTTTTTTTTTTTTTTTTTGTAGTATACTGAATTGAATGCAGGCCTACTCACTGAGCTACAACCTGGGGCCTTTCCTTAATTTTTTTTTTTTTTTTGAAGAATTGTCTCAAAAAGTCGCTAAGTTTCCCAGGCTATGCTCAAACATATGATCCTTTTACCTCAGACTTCCAGAGTGCTGGGAATTATAGGCATACACCACTAAGTCCAACTTATGCTAAATTTTTAAAATAAATCATACCATGGTTTGTTATGACATTGATATAGACGGTTCTCAACTGTCATCAACCATAGAATTTAATAAGTAATGTTTTCTTTTTAACTCTTATACTTTTTAGTTCCATTTCCTAATCAAAATGTTTACACCAAAAAGCATAATCAATTTTTAAGAAATAAAACAAAATCAAAAATTCTATTTCAGCTTTAATAACTCCATTTTGGAGACTTAGTTTAGTTGACCAGGTAAACCTTTGATTTTTAATTCTAGGTAAAATTTTTCCAAAATTCCAAATAGGGAAAATTTTAAAAACATACTTCACGTTGACCATTCCTAATGTCTAAGGATACTCAATCTATACTATAGTATTAATTTCTATGCAATTATTTTTATATAACTTCCTTATATGTTTTACTATCCTATTACTTTATAACTATTCTCTACTGTTCACTATACTTCACTTTCATCCACCATCCTCCACCATCATCTAGACTTATGATATGCCCTGTTTTATAGGATTGTCTTAAAAAACCAATGAAGTTCAGTTACTGAAAGTAGAAAAGAATCCCTTTGTTAGCAAAGTCTTACCTCTTACCTATTAACACATTATAAAAATAGAGAGGAACAGTAGTGAGAGAGGTTATGGTATTAGATCTCCAGGATATGACAGAGTCAGAACATAGCCCAAGACACATAATGTGGCCTATAAAGGAAAGAACCATGATGTGGAAATACACTTCAGAAATGTTTTTCTGATGAATGCATTGATCAATATGTCCAGTTAGGTTTCTTTATCCTTCTTCATTTGGTCAAATCTTTTTCAGTCTACTTCAAATTACCATGCAAGGAGATTTGGTGTTCGTGCAGCCATGCCAGGATTCATTGCTAAGAGGCTCTGCCCACAACTCATCATAGTGCCCCCAAACTTTGACAAATACCAAGCTGTAAGTAAACAGGTAAGTTGATACCTCACCCCTACTTGTGTCTTTTCACTGGCATCCTGTTACATTCGAAGTTGACTGCTTGTTAGCTTATCCCTGTGGTCTCAGCTTCAGCTACTTTTTTTCAGCTTATATATTAAATACTGAGCTGTTTGCAGGACCTGGAATACATTATTCTGTTACCTAAGAAGCAGAAATCCTGTTTTTCTTTGCTTAGAAAACTCATCTCCCAAAGCTTTAAGTAGTTTAACTTTGAATATTTAACTAGCTGGTTTATTAAATGTGTAAAGTATATTTTCTTTTAGAACTACGTTGGATTTATAACTTACAAAAATTCATATTAGTTGCAATCACTTCTGAGTAATATTTTTATCAGTAGGTTAGGTATGTTCTTGTTGCTGAGACTTGATACCCAGCACCTACAACTTAAGGGAGGAAAGGTTTATTTTAGCTCACAGTTTCAGGAGGTCTCAGTCCATTCGTGGGTGGCCTGCTGTAGTGGAACCACATAGCAGACACCCAACCAGAGGTAAGCTGTGCATCATGGCAACACAAAAAGCAAGGATGGCACATCGAGCTAAAAGGGAGTTATATATGCTCCTATATCATGCCCCAGGGATCCGCCCCTTCCAGGTCACACGCCAGTGATGCACCCCTGCTATGCAGGCCCCTCCTCTTAGTAACACAGGAAATCAGTGGATTAACCCACATAGTTAAATCACCTTCAAAACACATGAGGCTTTTGGGGAATATTCCAGATCCAAATTATAACAATCAGTATGTCTACACAGTGATAAAGTTCACTTATTTTGATTGTCTGCCCTTCTTGCCTCACAGTAAAGATGACTGAATATTTAATATCTAAGAGACTGATAGTTAAAGAGAAAGGGGGTCACAGGTTGTTTTGAAAAGGATCTCTGAAATATGATAATTGATTATTTTCTGAAATTTTAAGCAGTCTTGTGAATAACTGCCATTTTCTCTATCTTTTATGACAGTTGGTCCGTGATGCAGAGCTGGAGTTTAATTCTTAAAATTTGAGAGTACTACATCCGTGTTGCTTTTACACTACTGTAGTCAATTCCAATGTGTTGAAGATTGGTGTGTGTGTGACATGTACTTCCAGTCCCAGCCGCTTGAGAGGCTGAAACATGGAGGATGCCCAAGTTTGAATCTAACTTGGACAATTGACAAGGCCCTGCCTCAAAATGGACTAGGAATGTCACCCTGTGAGAGCATACCCCTGGGTTCAGTCCCCCCAAAAATTATCATTTGGATGAGAACACAAAATCATGGCTCTCTACTTACTTCCACGTACACGATCTTTAAATTCAGTGCTTTTAATTTGTATTCCACCTCACTTCCCCTAGAAATGATATCCTACCCCAAGTTTTAAAACTATTTTCTTCATTCTTTAAACAATCTCTTAAAATAAGTGCCCTGTGCCTATTCAAAAAGGGTAGGGGCAGAGAAGGAAGAGTGCTCACAGTTGATGACTGTTAGTTTCTTTTACTATATTCCTAATTTTAAAAAGACAAAGTGCTAAGTGTGAAAAAATATGCTTTTGATAAGTAAAATATTCTACAAAAGTAACATGTGATGATGTCCACATATAACACCCAGCACCTTGAGAGGCTGAGGCAGAAAGATCAGAAGTTAACTCCCAGCCTAGAGAATTTAATGACCTAGTGAAACCCTGACGCAAAATAAAATACAAGAACTAAATTATGTTTAGTTCTCTTTAGTCTGTTTATTTTACATACATTGAAAAAAATTTCAAATTTGAGCAAGATCTAGATAGGTAATTTGTAGATAACAAAATAATTCATAACACAAATATAAATGTGTTAATATTACTAGGTTGCTTAGAAAACTTAAAGAAGAGCCTTTTTTGTTTAATCCAAAATATTGAAATAGCTTTAACTGTTCTTGGAGCTTTAAGCGCTTGGTTTTACCAGATTGTGCCTAGTTTAGTTCTTAGAGCAGTGTCCTGTGTGAAGGAATTTTGTAAGAACTTGACAGTGTCTCTGGGGAGTACTTCTCATTCAGAATCTGACTTGGCTGCCAGCTACAGAACTTCAGAGTTTTGTTTTCACTAGAAAGATTCTATTTGAGTGTGGTTCCTTCTACGTGAACAAAGCTATTTAAGACACTCTGAGTCAAATTATGCCAAGTTTGATATCACCATTTTCTAAAATTTCCATGACGAAGCTGTTAATAGTTCTTTTTATTAACCCATTTTTCTCATGTTATGGTAGACAGCTTTTAAGTGATACACGAAATATAACATAATCCACCAATGTGTTTCTGATAAATGAGTTCTTTTGGTACCATTCCCTCTAATTACAGCCAATAACTAATACTCAATAGTAAAAAAAAAAAAAAATTGGCTACCAAATGAACCTTCATAGCTTCATGTAATAAACCTGTCTTATCTGAAAACAATTTTGGACTATACTATCTGTAATAAATATCTTTATATGTATGTGTTTCATCCCATTAGCAGCTCCAGACTTTTCTGCATCATTTAATGGAATCACACTATGAATTTTATGATCTTCTCTATGCCAGTTTTCAGTAAATAGTAGAGCTTTAATTTCCTGTATTGGATACATGCATTTAGTAGAGTAGAATGTGCATATTATAATTGAAATATAATGATTTTCAAAAGTAACATAGTACCTTTATGTAAAATCATTTGTTTTTAATATGACCAAAAACCATCATAAAAGATTAAAGGGAATGTAGTCCTATCACTCCCACTTTCACTCTTGACTAGCTACCTAACCCTTAACTGTCTTTCTGCCTGTGCCTACTGTACTGATGTCTGAGATGTACCTGAGTTGCTTACTGTATCTATTTTTTTCCCTTTTTTGTGGTATTGGGGATTGAAATAGAGCCTTTACATTGAACCACATCCTCAGGCCCTTTTTATTATTTATTTGAGACGGGGTCTTGCTAAGCTGGTAGCTTGCCCATGCTGAGCTTGAACTTGTGATTCTCCTCCCAACTATTGGGATTGCAGGCCTGTACCACTGGACCTAGCTGCTTACTGGATCTCAGTATATGGGCTAAACAGGGGTTGCTTCAAGTGATGTTTTTTCACAGTCTTTTGCCATCGAGATCTATTTTAATATAAAAGAGAATTTGGCAAAATGCATTGGTAGTAAATTATTTATTGCTTGAATCCATGAGCTATTGATTGCAGAATCATTACTGTAGTTGCAAAGTAAGCGTATTAATGTTTATTATCAGCTGTCTGTGACAGGAGGTTTTGCTGTAGCAGCAAAATTTCAACTTCATGTTCCTTTTGAAGGTTAAGGAGATACTTGCTGATTATGATCCCAATTTTATGGCCATGAGTCTTGATGAAGCCTACTTGAATATAACACAGCATTTACAGGAAAGGCAAAATTGGCCTGAGGACAGAAGAAAGTATTTCATCAAGACTGGAAACTCTGCAAAAAGTGGTAAGCAATTTACTAGAACCAAAATGAACAAACTGAAACTAAAAACAAAACAAAAAGCAAACTTCTGGATTAACCCAGTTAACTTATTAGCATATATGCCTAGGTGGTAGGACTAGATTTGTCTTTATAAAAATTTAAAATCACATACTTAAAATGTATTCAGTGACTTTTGAAGTTAAATGTGCAGAATATTAATTTTAAACCAGATGATATTTTTAAATCTCCAGCTTTAAGAGTCTGCAAAGTCTGATGCCAAAATAGTATCATAGCAGTTGTGGCCTTAAAAATCTAAGTAACAAAAGGTTCAGATTGTAGTACTGCTGAAGAATTCGCCTTTTTAAATTGGCCTTTTGTTATTGTTGTTGATAGAAATTAGATTTTTTAAAAAGTTAGCCTTAAATATATGAGGACATTGATTTTATTTTTCTTCATTCCCCAAGTTTTTTATAATCTGACTCTACTATAGCAGTTATGACTGCTGTCAAAATCAGTCACTTCCCTTTCTCATCTTTACCCGGACTTTCCTATGTGTTATATATGGTGAAACAGGTTTGTGGTTTCATAGGTTTTTCAAACAGTCCCTCTATTATATACCCAAAGTAATGCCAAGAATCGTGCAAGCATTACATATGCTATTGCCAACCTCTTGCTAAAGATGTAGTTATTTCAAATTTCCCAGTTGCTATAAACCCCTGAGCCAAGTTTGTGTGGGTGAAAAGGTGACCCAGAGGGATTTACTCACAAATCACAGCCACATTTCATGTCTGCAGCCCACTAGGTGCTTCAGAGAGGCCAGACTTTGGTGAGTAAAGGCATAGCTCAGAGATTAAAGCCTTTATCTAGGAAGCTCGAGGCCCCAAGTTTGATCCCCTAGAACCACAAAAGCTGGACATGGTGGCACACACCTGTAATTCCACACTCAGCAGGCTGAGACAGGAGGATTGCCATGAGTTGCTAGGCAAGTTTGGGCTACATGGTGAGTTAAGGACCAGCCTGGACTACAGAGCAAGATTCTGTCTGAAAAAATAAATAAATAAAAATAATGATAACAATTGAAGCAAAAATGATGGATGCAATGATATAAAATTCCAAATTTCTTATATCGTTTGGAGATCACATGTTTGCAGTAAGTTTAATAGGATTAGGAAACCACTTCAGGAGTAACTTCCAGTTATTACAAATGTAATAAAAATGGTACTTTATAAAGTCAAAGTTAGAATGAACATTCAGAAAAAGATAATTCAGTTTATTTTGACATTTGAATAGTATTTTCCTTGAGTGAAAAATAGTTTTTTAAGAAAAAAAAGTAATGAGTTTCAAAAATTAATGAGTTTTACGTAGGATACTTTTTTCTCAAAATGTATTCAATGGAAATAGATAATGTTCTTTAAAACAAACTTAGTGTTTTCTTTGTTAAGTGATTATATAATATTAATTGTAGTATTTTTCATCTTAGTACCTAAAAGCAAATCTAAACTTTATTTGCTTTCTCTTCAGAAATAGTGTAGAAATATAGCAAAAGAAAATAGACCAAAAAGAGAGGGTAAGAATCAAGGGAAGCCTTACCTATGTAGTATATATTTTATAAAATGAAGGTAAGTTACTGTTCTTATTGTAATTTAAATAAAGCAGGAAAAGAAGTTAATATATCAACTGGCTGTGACAGATCCATCTCTCCACTGCTTTTTGAAGATAGTCCTCCTGACTGGCAGCCTTCAGGAAATTCTTTTCAAGTCAACTTTGAAGAACAAAATAGTCTTCAAGAACTCCAAAATGTGGTTGTTTTTGGAACCTCAGCTGAGGAAGTGGTAAAGGAAATTCGTTTCAGAATTGAACAAAAAACAACACTGACAGCCAGTGCAGGTATTTAAGAGAACACTGTGGTTAGAACTTTCAGATACAGGCTGGCTAGTTCAAGTATAATATAAGTAGCTTCTTGTTATGAAGGGTGTAGTTTCATGTTAACTTCTCTATTCTTTGATTCAGTTTCTAACAAATTTACCTTGTCAGCGTAAATGTGAGTATACAGGTAATATGGTAGTATGGCTTTCCTAAGAAGAAAAACTAATAGGCCAAAGCAACAAAAGTATCATAAATCTCATGTAGTTATCCTTTTGTAAATACAAATATATTTTAATTGGTTTTTTCACAGAATAGTTTTTCTTTGGACAACTCCGAAAAGCAAAAACAAGAAAAGAACAAAAAACCAGCACTAGGCAGGTGGGCTCACACCTGTAATCCTAGCATTCTTGCAAAGTAAGGTAGAAGGATGGCAAGTTTGAGCCCTGCTTCGGCGATATGGGGACTTAGTGAGGCCTTGTCTCAAAATGAAAATTTTATGAAGGGCTGGATGTAGCTCGTGTAAAGGCCCTGGGTTCAGTCTCCAATTCAGCCAAGATTAAAAACAAAAAATACCCAAAACATAAAGAAATAAAACAAATAGTGTCCTAGCAATTTAAATAGCTTTACATATGTTATTAATCCATGAGGGCATTGCCATATCTTAGCATAATAACTAAGCCACATGTGATTAGGTTATTCTTTTCTCTACCAAATCATGAGAGTGAATAATACATTTTAGAAAGGTAATTATAAAAATAGAACTGTTCTGTTTAGTATTTGTATATATAATTATGTCATATTATCTTAATTTTAAGATTCTTCAGAACTGTAAAACAACTTTCTAAGAAGTGGTAATTTCCTTTGTGAGTAACACAAAGGATGGAAATGTTTCATTATCCATGTCACAAGTATACTGCAACCCAGAATCTTTGATTCTTTTGTCTTTATGTGGGTAATTTACATAAAAGTTATTTTCAAAGTGTAAACATCCGTTTAAATTATATCCTGGATCTTTCCTAAAAAGCACATACAGAACCACTACAAAAAAATTCAATAGTTTATTTGTCACAATTTTGCCACTAGAAAAAATATTTGACACCTACTTCCTAATGCAGGAAAGGTTTATTTTAGCCTACAGTTCATAGTGAAATTTGCTTTCTAGGTGGCTGCCTCCAAAGCTGTGGCAGACAGGCTGGCAGGATGAAAGTTGCTTATCCTGTGGCAGACAGAAGGGACAAGAACACACCCACCCAGGTCACGCCCCAGTGGCCCTACCTCCTAACAGTACATAGAACTACAAGCATTTCAGTGGATAAATCTACTGATGCGCATAGCACCCCATGATCCAGTCACCTTTCAATCACATGAAACTTTTGGGGGACACTTTAGATAAAAACTATAACGTGTAAGTAAACTGTTAAACATGTAATATTACTCAGCTCAGAAATTACTCTTAGATTTTAAAATATCGTAGAGAATAAAATATTCCCCATTTCTCTTGACACAATAACTAATACAAATTTCTTTTCCCTAAAATCATGGCAAGCCCTGATGAGATAGATGGACAATCAGATATTATATTTTCTTTAAAATAGTATATATTCTTCCATATTATTTGCATTTAAACATTTTTCTGTTATTATGTTATGAAAAGTTATATATGTCAATGTCTTAGAGCCACTGGAATGTTCTCTTTTTAAAGGTATTGCCCCAAATACAATGTTGGCAAAAGTATGCAGTGATAAGAATAAACCAAATGGACAATACCAAATTCTCCCCAACAGACAAGCCGTGATGGACTTCATCAAAGACTTGCCCATTAGAAAGGTGAGGTTCTATATAAAATGTACCATATATACCATATGAATCCCAAATAGGCACTCTTAGACTAGTGATAATTGTTTCCTGCTGAAAAGTTTTGAAACAATAGGTAATAGGCAAGAACTATAATGGATAGTTGAGTATGGACTTTAAGGCTCATAAAGCTTACTTTCAGAGATTTTAGGATAATTAATAGATGATAGACTTTTAAGTAGACTGTTGCCAAGGAGAAAGGAAATAAAAAAGAAAACCTAAAGGAGTCTTTCACCTGAAACTTAAGACTCTTTTAGTTCTCAAGTCCAGATTGCTACCGAATTACTAGGTATCATCTTCAAAATGAAAAAATTCTCTCTCAGTTGTTTCAGAAGGATACATATTTTATTATTCCATAGAGCTAGGTTTTTATGCATCTACCACTTTTCTGTTCAACAATGGTTGTATTAGATACTATGTGATATTCTAGGACTTGTTTTTCTCACTCAACATAATGTATTAATGAACTTCAGCGTTTCTGAGTGCTCAGAGCAAGAGCTTTTTCTAAGTATACAATACTTTGTATACTGATTCCCAGGTAATATATGCAACATGTAAAACAGTGTCCTGTTACCAAAAGCTGTGGGATACTTTGGAGTGTATCATCCTTGAGTAGGTTACTGAGGACATGTTAACATATTAAAGATTCATAAATCTTACTGTACAAAGTTCCATTCTTCCAGTTTGTTTACCTTTCCATTCCCTGAGCTTTTGTGACCACAGGGCACCTTTTTAAACCTCATGGAACACTATTTTAGGAAATGTGAACAAAATGGAATAAAATCAGTTTTCTTGTATGACTTAAATTGTTATTCATATGTTTATTGATTATAAAAGATATAGTATTATAATCTTAGTTTTGACCTTAATTTTTAAAAAGTCTATTAATGATAAATATTGATTCTATTTTAGGTTTCTGGGATAGGAAAAGTTACAGAGAAAATGTTAAAGGCCCTTGGAATTACTACTTGTACAGAACTCTACCAACAGAGGGCATTACTTTCTCTCCTTTTCTCCGAAACATCCTGGCATTATTTTCTTCATATTTCCCTAGGTCTAGGTTCAACCCACCTGGAAAGGTATCTATATATATAGTCATTCTGTTTTTTACTTATTCGCTGAACTGTCTGTTTTAATCCTTAAGATAAAGGCTATAAAGTAACATTATTTGAAATTCTTTTAAATTAGTTTAATTCAAAATATACTGTTTGGGTTAAAGTAAACAGATTAGATGTGAGTAGAAAAGAGTGAGACTCCAAGATTGCTGACTTCACAGGCTGTGCAGATGAGTGAGTTACTTTTTTGTTACTCTGACTCAGTACCCAAATACACAACTTAAGGAAGGAAAGATTTATTGTAGCTCACAGTTTCGAAAGGTCTCATACGATCCATTCAAGGGTGTCCAAAACCAGTGGAAGCACATGTCAGCAGTCTAGTCAGAGAAATGCCCTTCTTAGCATGACAGATAGAAAGCCAAGAGAGGAAGGAGTTGATGTCTAGAGACTCTGGCAAAGCTAGATCTTTCCCAGTAAGAAGCTGCAACTATATTTCTTCTTCCTTCCTTTAATTACTTCAAGTTACCATTTGGGTCCTCACACCTAGGGTAGGTGTCCCTCCCTCACTCCCTGGCCCACTCGTCAGTAACACATCCTGAAAGCTTTACCCTTGCACACCGCCCCTCCACACCCCAGTCTTAATAAATTGACATCATCTACAGGTCAGACCTCAAGCATCTGCCTCTTCTAACCAGGCTCCGCCTCCCAACAGCATGTGGTTCCACAGGTAACCCACTACATCCAAATACATGAAGCTTTTGGGGGGCATTCCAGATCCAAATTTTAAGTGTTTATTTTCTTTTCTGTTTCTGCTTTGTTTTTTGTTCAAAACGTAAGAGGAATACTTACAATCAGCTTGCTCAGGAAAGAATAACAACTAGTTCCTTAATTTATCCATTAAGCAAGGAAAAGTAATGGTGATTTAAGGCCTTAACTAAGTACAGTCATTTCTTTTCTAGATACGTAAATGATTTATTCACTCAGTGGTTTGGGTTAGACACTGTTCTAGATGCTAGGGATCCTACCTATGAGTAAGACAAATTCCTGCCCTCATGAGATTTGCACAGGAGTGTAGGAGAGAGATAATAAACAAAAGAAAGCCAGATGAGGGTATAGAAAATGCCTGAGGGTGGTGGTAGCAGTTATCCAGAGGCTAAGGCCTGAGAGAGCCAGCCACACAAAGGTCTAGTAGAAGGAACAGCTAAAGAAAGGCCTTGGACTTTCCCTCAGGCACTTCTTAATCCTGATCTCAAGGAGAGGTAACCAAGAGATAGAAAGGCAAACTGCTGAAAACAGGTACATAGGAAGCAAGAAGAAAAGGAGAATCATGATTATCAGCCCTGGACGCTGTTTTTAATATTTTGTCATCCTTCTCTTAACGAGGCAGCAGTAAAATCACCAAGAATGCCTGTAACATGGGTTAGCCAGTAAGCCTGCAAACTCTTGCAGGTGATCCCAGGGCTTCTATTTGTATTCTCATCTCTTCCTGCAATTCATTCCTGTGAATCCACAGTTGACTTTGATCTTGTGTATATCTAATGAAAGACAAAGATATCATTGCACTCTATAATCTAGTATTTGGAGAAAACAGGAAATGAAACTTTGTTCTTTAATTTAAAAACATTCTTTATTTTCATAGTGCTTGAAAGTAGTTAGTTTTGACATTCGAGATGCAAGTAAGCCAAATATGATCTATAATCATTTTAAATAACAAATCATTCTTCCCCTCCCATTCTCTTCTCTCGTACTCTGATTTGTTTTTGGTCTGATTGCTGTTCCCCTTCTAATGTACTACATCTTTGCTTCTGCATTTGTGTCCTGTTGGGTTGTACATTTCTTAAGGTAGCCAGCCCCTTGGCCTGTTTCTTCAGGACTGTATCTGCTACATCTAGAACAGTGTTTGAGTCACAGTGTGTTCACTGAATATTTACAGAATGAGTAATTGACATGTCATTTCCACCTTTTGGTTTCAGCTACCCTATTAGAGCAGCTAGAATCTACCTAAACTACATGGTTTGGATTTCCGGGTTCATCCACTTGCTATATTCTAAATTCTAACTGAGGTTTTAGAGTAATATAAGTAAATAATTAATAGGTCTATAGTCGAGGAAACTAAAATGTGCACTAGCCAAAAAACTAGATAACTGATATTAAAATATTAAAATATTTATAGTTTAATTTATATTGTGTAACTTCAGTTATTTATATTTAGTAGGAACAACTTAAAAATATCTACTGATTTTTTTGATTTATCCTCTTTTTAATAAGTAGACTTGACTGTGACATGTAATTATACTAGCATTTTTTTTCTGATTTTTAGTGATAGTTGTGTTTTTAAATTGAAAAGAAAACCCTCAGTTTTTAAGGATAAATTAATTTTAACTTAAAAGTTGAAATCTCTACAGGGAGATTTTTTATTTTAAGAAAAAAATAAAAACTTTCCTTTTTGTTTTCAAGGGATGGAGAAAGGAAAAGTATGAGCATTGAGAGGTAATGTTTTATTTATTTTTTATTGCTCATAATTAATATTTTTAAATTAATCTTTGGTAAAATGTCATTGAAATTCTCATGTATTTAAAAAATGGAAGGTTGGCATGGTGGTGCATGTCTGTCATCCCAAGTACTGGTTAGACTGAAGATGAAGGATCGCAAGTTCAAGTCCAGTCTTGAAAGTCAAGATGAAGGATTGCACGTCAAGTTCAGGCAGCGCAAGACCCTGTCTTGAAAACATAGCAAAATCCACAAGTCACAATAATAATTTTCAGCGGCTCATACCCTAGCATTACGTATCTATGAAGTGCTACAGTGTTGTTTTATCCTTGATCACTGAACTATCAATAGGAAAAAATTAGCTGCAGTTATTTTTTTAAATGTTGGATTTACCCATGTTTATTGAAAACTAGCATTTTAGTATTCTAAATCTTAATTTTAGTTCTTATTTATAAGAAAAATTGAGTATTTACTTGAGAAATGTAAAGAAATATCAGTGGAAATTCTTGAAAGTTTTCAGATATTGGTTGAATGAGCTGAGACATCAAATACAGTTTGAGCATCTGTAATGTGAAAATCTAAAGTTTGAAATGCTCTACAACACAAAACCCTCTAAGTACCAACATACCTTGAGTCACAGATTTCACATCTGACCTTATGTGAGGTATTGTCAAGACACAAACACACTAGTGATATCTGTATTCAGGCTATGTATATAAGATATAGGAAACATAAATTAATTTTTATTTAGACTTGGGCCACATACCCAAGATATCTCATTAGACACAGGCAAATGTACCAAAATCCAAACATTGAAAATGGAAATCTATTGTAAGCATTTCATATAGAAGCTTCTTGACCTGTCACAAAATATTATTAATGAAAAGGAGCTTAGATTTCATTTGTTTGGAAGTCAAATGAAATCGTGATGGAACCTTATTGTTTGGGGGAAGATGTCATTTTTGAAAATCTCCTCAGTTATTTTCCCAAAGCAGTAAATTTCCACTAAGATATTCAAGTCCTAGATAATAAAACCTTATGTTTTTCACCTGTATTATTTGTGATTGAAAAGCTAGATAACTTTTATAAGACGATACTTTCAATTAATGACCTTGTTAAAAATTGCAGTTTTCAGCAATGATTTGACATAAAAACAGAGAGAGAGAGACAGATAGGATGGATGGATAGGCAGATGATAGGTAGATCCCTACATACATACATATGTGCATACATACATACATACACAGGAAGTGCCAACATGCCTCATCCAAAATAAGATAGTATTGCCCAATTTGATGAATATTTCTTCTATTTTATCTTTTTTTTTTTACTGAAAATATACTTGATATGTAGAAATATATTTTCCACTTTCATCAAATATGGTATAAAGTAGAAGAGTTGCAATCCATAGTCATACACAAATAACTAATTTCTGTGGTTTCAGTTCCCTGTACCAGGGAAAAACCAAAAAAGATTTTCCAAAATATAAAGGACTGTTATGATGAGCAAGGAAGCATCATTATACCAGCAAGGGGAAAAAAAAAAAAGATCTTATTAGTTAACAGAAAAGGTATCAAAATGGCTTTTAAAATATATGAAAATATCCTCTTTCACATTTATAATTAAAGAAAACCATATCAAAAGCTGTCTGAGATAGTGTTATTCACTGTTCAGGTTTGTCAGACATATAACATACTCTTTGCAAAGTAGTGGGAAGGAAAAGGAGAAAGGGGTTGTATTTTTTTTCCTGATTTTATAACATATTATTACAAATTGGTGGTTTAAATTAACCCATATTTATTCTGTTGTTCTGTTATTCTGAAAATCAAAAGTTCTCAAATTAAGTGGTTGGCCATACTGCATTGTTTCTAAGAAGGTCGCAGGAGAATTCGTTTACATCTGAGGCTTTTAGACTCAACTTGCATTCTTTTGGCTCATAGCACCTGCTTCTCCTCTTTCTCTACCGCTCTTATAAGGACCCTCGGGATGACAATAGGCACATCTGAATAGTCCAGGGTAATCTCCCCACCATAATGTACTCATTTTGGCAAAGTCCCACAATATCTATTAAAAAAAAAATCATTTTATTTCCTTAGCACTTTTTCTAGGAATTCATATCACAGATGCAATCACATGTTAATTTTTCTGTACAAGGTTATTTGTTGTATTTCTATGCCAATTAAAAGATGGAAAATAATTTACTCATGAATAGAGGCTTGGTTACATAATCTTTTAGATTAGAATATTCTGCACCGTATGAAACTAGGAGTGTAGAAACACCAAGATAAATTTTGGGAAAAGCATGTGCTAAACAGTGTATCTCATAGTCCATTGTTGTGGGGGTTTCGCCATGACACAAGGGCGGGGGTAGAGGAAAGGTGAGCGCGTGGCTGAGCCCCTGGCTGGGCCCCCTTGTCCCAAGAGTACCAGACCCAGCTGGGAGTCTGCCGAAGCAGGAACTCATTAAGGAAGTACAGAAGCTTATATAGGGTAGAGGGAGAACGTGGCAAGGAGGGGAGAGCAGGTGATTTGACATGGTGTCCGCGTAAGCGGGCATCAAGCCAATCAGTGAGATATCCATGCAGGCAGGCACCCAACACTCACAGCAATAGTATTGGGATCATGCGTGGTCCACAAGAGCGCAAACGGCTTGGCCCAGTCGTCCTCCTTGGTAAACACCCAAAGTGGCCGCCCCCAGGACTTCCGGCAGTTGCCATCTTCGATATCACCCCACATATTGTTTAAGTTTAAATTGAGAAGAATGATGGTTTGCTTAGACATGTGTATGTATTAGCCTATGTTGTTGTTCCTATCACAGAATGAGTGAAGCTAAATGACTTTATAAAGCAATGGGGTTCTTTTGGCCTGGAGATTAAAGGGTGAGGGCCACCTGTGGTGATGGCCACCTTAGTGCTCCTCAGCAGTGCTGGACGTCACTATGGCCGGAAACAGAAAGCATGTGTGCGTGCCTCCTCCAGTCTCTCTCCCTCTCCTGTAAAGCCATGTGTCTTCAACCTTCATAATCTTACTTATCCTACTCACTCCCAGAGGCTCCACCTCTACACACTATTCTTGATTGTTTCCACCTTCTGAATACCTCAGCACACGAACCCAGGAAGGCACAGGCAAACCATAGCCCATCTGTAGCAGTGTGACGTATTTTAGGAGGAAGTCCTAAGAAATGCTGGTCACGTTGGTTGCCATTAGAGAGAAGGGAGTGGCTGCATAAAGGGGTAAAAGGAAGCTGTAACTGAGTAGATCTGCTCAGGGCTGTGTACTTGTCATTCTTTGGTGTCTTCCTCTCTAACATTAAGATGCTCTTTCCACATTCTTTTGAAGATGGATTCAAAATGTCGACATTCTTACTAGCCTTCATTTCCAGTTGTCTGCATGCTGTGAACTAACACCTTTGCCCATATACTATGAACCAACTTACGTAAATCTACTGGAAGATATTTCTGTCTAGGAAATTCATGTGCAACATTTGGAGTGATGGTCTCCTTGTCACTTTAAGACAGTCTTCTGTAGCAGAATCTACATATATATAAACTTAAATGTGTTAGAAGTTCCAGGGAAATTGCCATTATTTGATGATGACTTTGTTTTTCAAGAAAATATTGTGGAGAGAGTATGCGAGAGCATGAAGTTGCTCTTTAGTTTACCTATCTAAATGGTTTTCTATTATATTTGTAAACCATAGGTGTTTTTAATTAACTGTATCTTAGTTCATCTGAAAATGTTATTTTGTAGTGCTGAAAAGATGATCAAATGCTAGGCCAGTTAAGTGTTCTTTGTCATTCCCAAATTATTCTGAAGTACCGATTGCTTTGTGCGCCAAGATTGTTCCTGTCTCTGTAGGACATTCAGTGAGATGAGTGAGGCAGAAGAACAATATAACTTGTGCCGAGAACTTTGCGGTGAACTTGCTCAAGACCTCCAGAAAGAAGGACTTAAGGTATTTTATTGTGACGTGCTGTGGCTTTCTGGGATTCCAATAATCACTTTTTTCTATGTGTTACTGACAGTTGATTTCAGGGTATTCATCCTGAGCTATATTCAACTCATTTTGATTTTTGTGTTTGAGACGGGATCTTGCAAAGTACTTGTGATCCTCCTGTTTCAGCCTACCAAAGTGGTGAGATTGCAGGCCACAGGTCTTAGCTATGAGTACTCCAGATTAAGTGCAAAATCAGAATTATATTGGCATCAGATAAAAAGGCAAAGGAAAGGATTTCCCTATGATTGTATTCACATACTACAGAAGCCTTCCAGTCACATTTAATGTTTTTCTTATGTAGACAGTGATCTAGAATGGGCATGTAGTTTCAGAACTCTATTTCAGATTGCTTAATACTTTAAGAACAGAAGCCGGGAATGCTTTGAACTTTATATCTGATAATCTTCCTTTAAAATAGTCCCTATTTACTGTCTTAGTTACATTTTTGTTGCTGTGCCTCAATGCCCAACATCCACAAATTTGGGGGGGAAAAGGTTTATTTTCACTCATAGTTTGAGGAAGTTACAGTCTGCTCAAGGGTGGCCTGCAACAGTGGAAGTACATGGCAGAGGCAGAGGTGGAGGCAGCTCCTCACGACATCACAAACAGGAAACCAAGACCCTCCAAGTCCAATCTTTCCCCAGAGGAAAAAGCTATCAATCTTCCTTCTTCCTTCCTTTTATACAGTTTGAGTTCCCAGTTGGGCCTGCCACGTCCGGGTGGGTGTTCTTACTTCATTGACTGGCCCACAGATCACATTCTAACCCAGGCTGGTTCCTAATTGCCTAATCTAGGCATGGTTTCTAAACCCTAATACAGGCATGGTTCCTAATTGCCTCAAGTTGACATGATCTTTCCAACAGTCACAATCTACCCCTTGTCAACCTGATAACCAGACACATCTCCTTAAACCATACTTAATTCCCAATTACAATAGCCAAGTTGGTAATTATGCCCAACAGAGCACAACTGCATTATGTACAAACAGAAGTGCAATAAATTCTTCCCTACAATAGACAACAGAATCCCTCTTAAAAGTTAAAGACCTCCAATATACAATGACATAAGATAACCAAAAGGGAGGAGGAATGGTGGATAGAAAGTAATCAGACCAAAACAAGGTCTAAACACAGCAGGGCAAGGGATAAATCTTGTGGCTCCATGTCCAGCAGCCAGGGTAAACTGTGGTGGGGTATGAACTCCAAAGGGCTTGGACGGCCCCACCCCTGTGGCGTTGCTGCTGACTGCAACCTACATCTTCTCTCCTTTGGGCTGGCTCCACTCACGGCCTACTGCGTTTCTCAGCTGACCATCCATGCTCCTGGCTTCTCCACATTTTCAGGCTCTCCATTGCACCTTAGGCTTCTTCTTCACAGTTTCACGCACTGCCCTCCCAGGGGCACACTGCTTGGCCTCCAAGACCTTCCTCTGAAATCTAGGTGAAAGCCTCCATGGACCCACAACTCTTGCACTCTGCAAAACTAGAAAACCAGGACAACACAGATGCCCCCAAGGCCTGCCACTGGCTTGAGCATCAGCCTGGTCCCCTTGGACAAATGCTGTAGAAGTATCTGAGTTCTTAGATGGTTGAACTCCAGGGAATTGAACTCTGGCAAACACTTCCCTCTTTGGCCCTAAAGAGATTTCTGGGGTACTCTTCACAGAACAAGATCTTTTGCCTTTGAATCCTTTAATTGATAAAGGGTGGCATCTTGCTGATTCCTGAGACACGTGAGGGTCTCTTTCTTACAGTCCTGATTCCAGGTACTTGGCTTCTGTTCAATGATAGTCTCTTTAACAAGCACTCCAGACTGCAAGCCTTTACACTGGTTTTCTCTGCCATTGTCTCCTGTCTTTCACCATAGAGTTAGCTAAATACTCTGAACAGCAACCATATAATAATTTGAACATCATTCTGCCTTGAGAGTTCTTCCACCAGAGTAAGCAGTCCACTGTCCTTATCTTAGTTTTAGGCAAAGTCTCTGGACAAGGGTAAAATGTTGACAAACATTTTACCAGAGTGTAGCACATGGAGTTTTTAGGTCACTTGCTGATACAGTTCTCCTTCCCATATGAAACTTCTTGAACCCGGCCTTTCCAATCCACACTTCCATCAGCATTCTGGTCTTCTGAGCTCTCATCAGAATTTCCTATCAAGCTGGGTCCAGAGCAGTCCAAGGCTTCTCCAGCTCGTATCCTCAAACCAAATTCCTCCCACAAACTGGTTTGAAAGGCTTTCAGAACACATGATCAGTAAAGTCACAGCAACAGCCCCACTTCTCTGGTACCAATTTCTGTCTTAGTTACTTCTTTTGTTGCTGTGACTCAATACACGACATCACAAATTAAGGGGAGGAAAGGTTTATTTTCATTTTCGTGCACAGTTTCAAGAGGCCACAGTCCACTCGGGGGCAGCCAGCAACAATGGAAGTACAGACAGAGGTGGAGGAAGCTCCTCACGACATCACAAACGGGAAGCCAAGACCCACCAAGTCCAGTCTCTACCCAGAGGGAAAAGCTATCAGCCTTCGTCGTTTTCCTTCCTTTTATACAGTTTGAGTCCCCAGTTGGGTCTCCCACATCTGAGTGGGTGTTCTGCCCTCATTCACTGGCCCACAAATCCCTCACACTCAAATCCAGGCTAGTTTCTAACTGCCTAGTCCAGGCTGGTTCCTAATTGCCCAATATAAACATGGTTTCTAAACTCTGATCCAGGCTTGGTTCCCAGTTGCCTCAAGTTGACATAATCTCTCCAACAGTCACTTTACTATTTCCCAAACACTCTCAAATCAGAGGTGATGTTACTACATGGTATAACACAAAAGCATAAAAATTTTATTGCAAAAAATGGAGTAGCTGATGAATATTTTACATGTAAGGTCTCTTTGTCATACTTTAGCTAAAGAGTTCTTTGAAAAATATTTTAAATAAACTTTTAGAATTATTAACGATTTATGGAAAATTGCACAATTAAGTGATTTCCCTTATATGCCCCATTTCCTCAATTATTAACTTTATATTACATTTTATATATTTATTAAAAGAAAATGACTTGTGTATTGCTACTAACTAAGCTCCAGACTTTATTTGAATTCACTTGTTTTTGTAAATCACTTTCTCTGTTCCAGGATTTCATGCAGGGAACTGTATTGTGTTCAGTTGTCACATGCCCCTGGTTGTTTCTGGTCTGGGACAGTTTTGTAGTCTTCTTTTTCTTAGGTGGCCAGATACCTGAAGAATGCCCCTCAGTCTGGGTTGGTGTGATGGTTTCCTCTTGAGTAGGACATATTGTCACTGATAGAATGCCACAAAGTTGAAGTGCCCTTCTCATTATGGCCAGCCAGGCAATGTATGACAGCCACATGGCATCATGGGTAATGTTAACACTCATCACCTGGTTCGGGTTGTGCTTGCTAGGGTTGTCCACTCTGAAGTTACTTATTTGCCCTATGGAGACGTTTTCTCAGTGTAACCTACTCTCAAGTGAAGGAGGACTGTGTCTGTCTTAGTTTCTTTTTTGTTGCTGGGACCTGACATTCTCAGCTTAAGTCTCTGAAGGTCTCAGTCCGTTCTTGGGCAGGTGGGAATGGTAGAAGCACATGGCAGAGACCTGGCTGGAGAGAAGCTATTAATCCTATGGCAGAGATGAAGACAAGTGAGTGAGAAAAGTCAGAGCTAGAATATATCCTTCCGGGTCATTTTCCAATGATCTGCCTCTGTTCTGGATAAAGCTCCAGTGACCTGTCCTTTGCAACTAGGCCCCACCTCATAAAAGCACTGGAAATCAAATGATTAACCCCCATGATTGAATGACCTTCCAACCAGGAGGATTTGGGGGGTATCCCAGGTCTAAACTATAATAGGAATTAAGCTCTACTTCCAGAAGATATTAAAATATATGTGACATTTACCTTTTCACCCTTTGTAAATGTATCATTTGATGGCACTAAGTTCATTCCTATTGTTGTGCAACCATCATCACCACTTGTCTCTGTACTTTCACACTCTAGACCTAAGATTCCACTTGTAATGACAGTTACTACAAGTACATTGTTTAGCATGATATCTAGTATATAGCATATATACAACAAGTGTTATCCATAAGACCTTTTTGGTGAGGCGCCTTTAAAAACATTGTTGGTCTTCCTTTTTAGCTACTGAATTAAACTCTTAGAGAGAATTCAGTAAAAAAAAAAAACACAGAATGATTAGTTACTGATTCCTTTTTTACAAAGACATTTATATATCTTTATATTCAGTTGGGGAAGGCATAACAATTGTTAGCTAAAATAGGATTTTTACATTAGTAACAGATTTTAATTAATCTTTATGATAGTTTTTATTATGTTTTATAAATAATTGATTATGCTTTTATATTCTTCTATGCAGATAAAGACCTATCTGAAATTTTCTAACCTATAAATAACTTTCTCTTAGACATTATATAGCCTTATATAATAATGTATCTTTTGCAGGGTAGAACAGTTACCATTAAGCTGAAGAATGTGAATTTTGAAGTAAAAACTCGGGCATCTACAGTTTCATCTCTTGTTTCTACTACAGAAGAAATATATGCCATTGCAAAAGAGTTGCTGAGAACAGAAATTGATGCTAATTTTCCACAGCCCTTGAGGCTAAGACTTATGGGTACGAATTATTTTTTTCTTATTTTTCTTAAATTTTCTTAAAATTTTTTTTAAAGATTAGCTTTGGAAATAGTCTTATGTCCATCTTCTTTCTCAAATCTGTTGGGTGAGTTCTTTCTGTACTTCTGCCATTATTCTTAATTCTTAGGACAATGCATGTAGAAGCCAGGCCCGGTCACACAAGTCTGTAATTTAATTTCAGCACTCTGGGAGACTGAGGCAGGAGAATCACAAATTTGAGCAACTAAGTGAGACTGTCTCAAAAATCAAAAACGAGCTGAGGATGTAGCTAAATATGAAGGTCCAGAACTTGGTCCTCAGTTCCACAAAAAAAAAAAAAAAGAAAAGAAAATGTGGAGCAAATTATTAGTGTATTTCCAGTATAAACCAATTAAAGTATTCTTTTTCTTGTTATATCTTGACATCTAAGGAGCCAGGTATGCTACAAAATTCAGCACGTCAAATTTGAGAAAACAAATGCAGGGCATATGACGTGTATTATGTAATATTCCTTCGGAAATCTACTGCAACACCTCATGGTTAAGCACATTAATGTTTCTGTAGCATAAAAAGAAATTCAGACTGTAAAAACTCTAAGATTAATTCACTTATCACTTATTGCTTACAATCTTCAGAACTTTTCACATTGCCCTAGGACCTTGTAACATTGGGAAACCACAAATAAAAAGAACAAATAAGGTATATCTCCAAAATGGACTGTGTAAGAGAATGTAGATAGATCAGTACTCCCAATGCCCGTTTTATACATCAGAACTGAGCCGTAGTCATGCTTTCATATAGCAAACAGCACACACTGAAATCAGTTGATTAAAGTGTTAAGTGAATGAGACAAAGGCTGCACGTGTCTGTAGAAGCTTTCCTCATAATTGCCCAAGTGTGGAAAGCAACCAAGATGCCCTTCAGTGAATGGATAAACTAGTAACATCATAGACAATGGAATAATAAAGAGCACATGAAAGAAATGAACTATCAGGCCATGGAAAGACATAGAAGAGCCTTAAATGCAGACGGTCACGGTAAAGAGCCAGTCTGCAAGCTGTGCCCTATGTAAGGTACCCTGAGACAAGGAAGAACCATGGAGACAACAATGACAACTGTTATGGACCTTAAAATGAAAAACAAAGTGAAACGGGGATAGGGCGGGGAGAGAGGGAAGGATTGGTAGGGGGAGGGACAAAAGAAGAGTGGGAAAGCCCTTGTCACCTTGCCAAGATACGTAGGTGCACAAAATGCTAAACTCCATTGTAAACCTTAAATCTTGCGCTTATACATATCAATAAAATGGGGAAAAATTTTTTTAAAAAAGAACAACTGTTCACCGAGGCCTAGATAGAAAGGAGGGGTGAGTAGGCTGAGCACAGGGGATTTTTAAATAGAGAAATTATTCAGTGTGATTCTATAGTAATGAATACATACATTGTAATTATATAGTTCACTACTCTGAACTTTGAGTAGCAATGTTGTGTCACAGTATGTTCACCACTTTTGACCAGTGTACCTTCTGGAGCAGGATATTGTGAGGGGAGACTGTGTGTTTAGAGGCAGAGGATATTTGAAATTTTTCTGAGCTGGGCCTGGTGGTACAAGCCTAGAATCCCAGCACTCAGGAAGGCCGAGACAGGAAGATTGTAAATTTTGAGCCTGTGTAGGTAATTTAGCAACTTAATGAAACACTGTTTCAAATCCGGAATAAAACTGGGTTAGAGATATAACTCAGTGAAGGCCCAGCTTGATGTATCACAAAAAAATAAAAATAAAAAGAGAACAAAAAAAGCTTACCTTCTGCTCAATTTTCTTCCAATCTACAAAGGTAAATCTATGAATCACCTTAATCTATTATTTTTTTCAAAAAGTGCACAAGAGTCTATAGTTCACCCTAATCAGTTACTTTGCACTCGATGACCTTAGATGCAAATACTAACTCAAAATTTTTTATAACCATGGCAACTCCTGTAGGTTATTAATATTTAATGCCACCCAATTTTCTAAAGGAAATGCTTGAAAAAATACTGGCCACAACTAGTGATTCAAGCCTAGCCTGGAATACTTAGCAATTTAGTGAAACTATGTCTCCAAATGAAGATAAAAAATGAGCTAGGGTTGTAGCTCAGTGTGATGGCCCTTGATTTAATCCCCCTACTCATAAAAAGGAAAAAGACACAAAAATGAAAGAAAAAGCATCTTTTTTGTTGTCTTTTTTTTCTTTCCCAGTATTGGGGGTTGAACCCAGGACCTTCACACTGAGCTGTGTCTCCATCCCTTTTAATTTTCTTTTTTTGAGACAGGGTTTTGCTTAGTCCTTAAGTTGTGCAGGCTGAACTCAAACTCGTGTTGCTCCTGGCCCAGCTTCCCCAGGTGCTAGGATTAAAGGCCTGCACCACCACACCTGACTAAAAGCATCCTTTAATTCTACTCTACATTCCTAGTTTAGAGTACATCTGTAGCATATACAAGGACTTGTTCGATCCCAGTATAGAAAGGAAAGGAAAGGAAAGAAATCTACTGTTGACTTACTGATTGTTTCTGATCAGTGTTTTGTACGTTATTGCAGTATTATCTAAAATGTTTTTGTGCATCAGGAGTGAACTGGTTCTGTTAAATTTGACGTTGACTAATTATACATGGTTTAATTTAGGTGTTCGGATATCTAGTTTCCCCAGTGAAGAAGACAGGAAACACCAACAAAAAAGCATCATTGGCTTCCTACAGGCTGGAAATTCAGCTTTGCCTGCCACTGGATATACACTGGAGGAAACTGACACAGATAAGTTTATAAAACCTCTAGATATGTCTCATAAAGGTAGTTTCTTTGATAAGAAACGATCTGAAAGGAAGTGCAACCTCCAAGACAAATTTAAACATGAAACTATGGATAAACAAAGTTTACAGATGTCACAGCCTTTCCAACCTTTGAAGAGGAACATGAGTGAGAATTTAGGAACATCAGAGCATTCCAATATCTGCCAGATGTTTACCTGTCCTGTTTGCTTTAAGGAACAAGGAAATATTAGCCTGGAAGCCTTTAATAAACACATAGATATGTGTCTTGGTGGGCCCCCCTTTGGTGAGAACCTTGCCACATGCTCTCGTTTGCAGGCTTCCTCGGTGGACATTAGCTATGAAGAAAATGTGCTTCCTTCTTGTGAGAAGCAAGATTGTGAAACCCACCAGAAGACTGAAGTAGGCACTTCAGTGGATTGCCCCGATTTGGTAGAGGTGAGAGAGAGTGTGTCGGAAGTAACAAGCATTGATGCTTTCAGGGATGAGCACAGCAAAGAGGAGTGTTCTCATCTTCCAAGCGAGTCATCTTGTGCGAATTCATCGGAAAATACAGATGTTGAGTTTTTAATTGAGCAAGAATCCTGCCTACCTTGGTTATGTGAAGGGACAGCCTGCCACACTCTAGTCTGTCCTGTTTGTAACCTAGAACAGAAGACTTCAGACCTTACCCTGTTCAATGTCCATGTGGATATGTGCTTAAATAAAAGTATTATCCAAGAACTGAGAAATGATAAAGTTAATCCAGCTAACCAACCTAAAGAAAGCTCCCAAAGTACAGGTGAGTTTGCAGTCATGAATAAGAACATGACTGTATAGAAATAGAGTTTATTAAAATACAAGAGTATGAAATTGAGATAACCTACTAAAGGAGAGTTTGTATATACTGCCATTTAAAAAAAAAATGTTAGTTACTTCACCATCAGAATTAACTCAAGCCAATAGCTTTTGACAATGCAAAGAAAACTCTATTTTGGGGTTGATTTAGCACAGAATAAACTCTGAGATTCAAGGAGCTAAATGTTATCAAAAAGGAAATTTCTTCAGAGAACATGTTTCAGGGCACCACAACGAATCAATTACATTTATATAGCCAAGATGCTGTGGATACTATGTTAGAAAGTTAGTTTCCAGTATGTATAAATAAAACTGTATGGTACCAAGGGAATATTCAGTGTCATTCATCAGCCATTTTTAACTTTTTAAAACTTCAAAAAGCTTTTCAATTGTTTCAAGTTGTTCAGTGTGGAATTTCTTACTTTCCTCCCTCCACAGGTAGCTCAAGCAAGGAACGAAAGACTGCAGCAAAAACCAAAAGGTAAGGCCAGGCAGAGCTTCGATGATAGCAGCGAGGAAACTGTCATGCTTAGAGGTGTCATTTTAGGAGATGTTAAATTTGTTTTTATAAATCAGATATTAGTCTAAGATTCAATTATTTGTAATTTTTTTTTTAAATCTCCTGCATTTTATCTGTCTGTTATTTTTCATTCCAGGCCAGGACCGACGACAAAGCACCCAGAATCGAAGAAGGTGAAACCACACAACCCCAGACATACCCTGGATGCATTTTTTAAATGAACACTGAACATTTTAAATGGAAACTTGTTATTATGTAATCACTGAATTTATTTTTATTTTAAGCTTCTAGATTTATTTAATGAAGGCAAATACAATAGTTCTCCTCCAGATGACATTTCCCTTTCTAAGAATGTGTAATATAAACTAGTGTATTTCTCTGTACCATTTCTCTGTATTTATAACCTTGAAAAATTCTTTTTTATTTGACATTAATTGGGAATCCATCCTATTAGAGACAGCTTTAAAAAAAGAAAAGCAGTGGTACCGGAATGTGATTATTACTTTTATAGTGAATATAAAACCATATTTAGAAGGGCTTCCAGGTGTGTTAGGATAAGAATTTTTCAGTCCTGAACCCCTTTTTTGACATCGGATGCTGTATTTGGTTTTGTGTCTTCAGATACTCCGTGAGCATTCAAAATCAATGTGCTTTTGAATTCTATGATGCATCTTAGCTTAACAGAATCAGCATGAGTGGTTTCTTTATCTTCAAGAACAGTATTATCTGTGTTAGGCTTATTACTTATAATATTGTTCTATTCATTTGTTTTTTCTTATTTAAAATTCCCTGATTTTATGAATTAGCACTTGATTCACTTTAAAAAATATTTAGTCTAAGATTCAGAGTAATCTGTTTCATCTAGGACTTCAATGGCAGCAGTTCATTGCTTAGCTGTTTTTGCACTTTTCACAAAGTTGTAAAAAAGAAATCGTATAGTAACTTTATTTTTATTCTAATCCTCTAGAGAAAAATGTTTGTTAAAACCTTTATCGTAGTTGCATTTCTGTCGTTTTTTAAAAATGTTTGGGAAAGAAGATAGCCTAATGGTAGTGAGGATAATTGGTAACTCAGTATTTTTGTGCTATCAATGTATTCTTTTCAAAAATAATGATTTAATTTGAACATAAAATGGAAACCATTTTTGTTGTTGCTTTAAGAATTTAATTTTTCTCATACTTTTCTTTTGCTACTTTCATATTTTAGTTTGCTGTCTAAGTATATAAGAAAATGATAAGTGGGATCTTGCAAAAGCCTTTGGCCAAAGTGGTCATTATGACTTTTTTTCTTGTGGTGCTGGAAATCAAACCCAGAGCCTCATACATACTATGAGCACACTACCTCTCTGCTTCTTCCCCAGCCCTTTATATTTTTATTTATTTTTGAGACAGGGTCTTGTTACATTACAGACACTGCCTTCAGTTTTCAGTCTTTCTGCCTTACAACCACAGGCTAATGAAACTTGACTTTTAATTGCTACCTTATTTTAAATTAGGCTAATGCTTGTTAGCAAGGCAGTCTCATATTTGATGTTATTATAGACATGATATACTTATGTAAATTATGTACAAAGTTAATTTTAGTGAAATTGAATTAATATATTGAAAAATAGGTATCATGATGTTGGTTTTGTTTTTCTTTTCTTTTCTTTCTTTCTTTTCTTTTTTTTTTTTTTTTTTTTGAGATAAGGTCCTACTCTGTAGTCCATGCTGTTCCTGAACTCATTGTGTAGCCCAGGCTGACCTCAAACTCATGGCAGTCCCCCTGCCTCAGCCTCTTGATTGCTGGAATTACAGAGATGCACCACCACGCCTGACTTATGTGGCGCTGGGGAAACAAACCCAGAGTCTTGTGCTTGCTAAGCAAGTTCTATTCCTGCAGCCCTTGTTTTCTTCCTTGCCCGAAGTTTATTCTTTTTGTTTTCACCATTAAGTAATAATATTTAGTAATAACTTAGGTTAAGTATTTGTATTGGTGATTTATTTCTGGGCAATAGGCATAGTTTTCTTTTTCTCTCTTCTTCCCCTCACACGCCTTCATTCTTGTTCTCACTGCCCAAACTTAGCTTCAGAATGTTTACTGTCATGTCTAATATGTGCGAACCGTTTGCCTGTTCTTTGGAGCATTTTTGGAAAGTACAGCAAAATGTAATGAATGCTCTGGAAGAACATATTTGTAATACATATAGCTGGTAAAAAAGTAAAAATATCTAGAAAATTAAATTACCTCATTTGAATCAGGAAGAGATAATGAATTGAAACTTGGACAAAAGACTTTCAATGTGAAAGGAAAGCCAGGTGACTAAGAAGCATGAAACCTTTCTCAGCTATGTTGGTAATCTGGAAATGAAACCTAAAACTGCAAAGTGCTGTTACATCTCTACCATATTCACAAAATCAAAACAATCCAGTGATGCCGACTGAGTAATGATATGAACTCTTTGAAAAGAAGCACTTTAGAAAACAGTTAATCCTGTAGTAAATTCAGTAAGTAAGATCAACAAAAATTGAGAACAGAAAATAAAACATTTTATATTGTCAGATGCTTACTTGCCTGTTTTTTAAAAGAAAAGGTTTATTTTGTCTGACTTCCTTACATTTTTAAATATATATATATATATATATATATATATATATATATATAAAATCTCAACAAAACTATGCCTATAATATCAATATATAAAACCAATACTATCTCTATAAAATACTAATAACTAATTAGAAAATAAAGTAATGACTAAATTGTCCAAAGAGTGTTATTCTTCGTGTGAAAGCAATCTGCAAGATTTTCTTCAAGGGAAAAAAAAAAAGCTATCAGAAACTGTGGGAGGCTTTGGGAAGGACAGAATATTATTAAAGGACAAACAGTGCATCTGAATAAATGAAAAGGGTAATACTGTTTGTGAGTAGGAAGAATGACTATCCAGAAGCATCCTTCAGAATTATTTGGTAAATTCAGTAAAATTCAAAACAAAACCTTAGAAAAGCTGTTGCATCTGCCTTGCTGTCCTGAGTCAGTGCACATCATTTACCATTCGTGGTCATTTTGACTTGGGAAAGAGAATGGTGCCAGATCTGTGAGTCAGGTGAGCGAGGATACCTGATAATGTTCATATTAGCCTGCCTTTTGGTTGGTTGGTACTCAGTAGAAGCATTTGCCATTTTATTTTTATCACATCTTATAAAAACATTACTGAAAGAGGACTTCCAGAACTGCTTCAGAAGGTGCGAGAATGGTGTGATAGTGTGTTCGAAGCAAGGAGCAGTATTTTGAGGGAGATTAATGGCAATGTGTTATTTACTGTAATGCTTTTTATCAAATATTTTTTGATGTGCCCTTGAATAGCAACAGCTTTTGTAAGTCTCTATAAGGTGGGTCTCGTCCATGACTCCAAATAGCTCATCACTCATGGTGGCTCCAAGCACAAGGCATGTCAAACGCTGCATCGCTGGTAGTTAGTTTCCTGAATCAACCAAGCGATTTCTTCCTTGTGATGTCTTTCACTTTGCTCCTCCTTCCCAGAATGTGCTTCTGCAGTGACCCTTTACCCTCTCTTACCATGTGCAACTGCTCATCTTCCAGCATTGCCCCAGGGCCCCCTTCAGGGAAGGGTCCCTTGCCCCTGGGACCTGTCAAGCACTGCTTCATGTTCCCACATCTCTAGGAAGGCCCTGAGACATTTGTAGTTGTGGGTTTTACAGGTCTCTCACGAGACTGTGGGCTCTTAGTGACCTGCTGCTGTCCGTCACTCATCTCTGAATTCTAAGTATGAAGCACATGACTAGACACATGTTCTGTGTTAATAATCATTTGTTGACACATAAATGTATAAATTGTCCAGGAGCGGTGTCTGTGATTTAGTTCTGGTGGCACTGTACATAGGCACCCTCTGCTGGTACTGTAATGAGTGGACAACCCAGAAAGAGAATTGCATTTCTTTCCCCTTACTGAATGTCTCAGTTACTTTCTCGTTGTTGTGACTCGATACCCAACATCCACAAATTTAGGAATTTATTTTAGCTCATGGTTTCAAAAGGTCACAGTCCATTCAGGGCAGCTGGCAGCAATGGAAGTACATGGCAGAGGCAGAGGTGGAGGCAGCTTCTGATGACATCACAAACAGGGAGACAAGTTGAGACTAGTCCTCCCAGGAAGGCAGGAAGCAGCTTATATATCCTTCCAGGTCTCCTCCCAGCAATCAGCCTCTCCTGGATCCAGGTGTGGAAGGTGTGGTAAGCCCCCACTACACACTGTTAATCCAATTTACATGCCTGTAGTCCACCCCTCCAGACTAATCTCCCAACAGCACGTGGTTCCATAGACAGTCTATAACATTTAAATAAATGAGACTTTTAGGGGACATTTCAGATCCAAACTGCAATACTCGATAATGGCTTACTTTATATGTGTTTTATTACTGTGTCTTTTGGAGTAGCTTGGAAGATTTGGACAAATGCCCAAACTATTAATCTATGTCTAAAAAGTATTTTTGAGGAAACAATCCACTTTGAAAATTGTACCTGGAGCTAGTGGCTGAATTTTTTTTGAAGTAATGTTCCATTTTGTAAACATTGATTTATATGAAGTTGATTGGTACTGGAAGGATTTTAGTGAATTTGTCACAGAGTGGAAATGTTTGTTTCTTGGGCAAAAACTGTTCTTTCATTGTGTAATTAAGGAAGATCCACCCTTTTCGGTAATATATCACTAGATTAACAATTATTTATGAAAACCGCTAATGCTGTAGTGAGTAGTATTGGGAATTTGATTTTATTTACTAACTGAATCAAAGTATTGAGCCTGTTTCCTCTTACAAAGTTAAGGTAACTAGGACAGTATTTTGTGACTGTTCCCATCTTCAGAAGGCTGAGGGGCAAGAAGGGTTACAGGCAAATGATAGTAGCATTTTCCTTCTGGCCTCAGTTTCTGTCTTGTGTAAGTATTTCAAATTGTGTGTGTGTGTGTGTGTGTGTGTGTGTGTGTGTGTGTGTATGCATGCACGCGTGCACAAAGGGTGGGAGGCACAGTGGGATTAGATTTGTTTTGTTTGAGATAGGGTCTCGCTGTGTAGCCCAGGCTGGTCCTGAACTAACTATGGAGCCCATGCTGGCCTTGGACTTAAGGGTAATCCTCCTGTCTCAGCCTCCTGAGTGCTAGGATCACAGGTGTGTACCACTACACCTGGTTTATGTGGTGCTGGGGAATTGAACTTGGGTACTTAGTACTTGACATAATGCTTGCTAGGGAAGCGTGTTACCCACTGAGTCATTCCTCCAGCCCCCACAGTGAGATTAGAGATCACTTTATTAGACATGAAAAATGCCAGGCCACTTCTGGACTAAAATCTACCTTTTTTGTGAACATTCAATTATTTTATGACCTTTAGAATATGCTGAATTTCCAGTTTGACGTTTAAAAAATATAAGAAATTTGACAAAAATGTCAGATTGCCAAGGTGTTCTATTTAATGTAATCTGTTCATCAGATACACTGTTTAGATGTTAGAGATAAGGTAAAATACTCTTTCAGTATTCTACTTTCATGTCATATTATAAAAAACAAATTGAGACAGTAATCTGTAGTTTAGGCTGGCCTTGAACTCACTATTTAGTCCAGGCTTACCTCAAACTCATGGCAATCTTCCTGCCTCAGCCTCTTAAGTGCAAGGATTACATGCATATGCAACCATACCCTGCTTATATAATTAAAATTTTAGCAAGGCCCATGATCACTCAGCATAGAATACTTTATTTCATCAATTATCTACTTTATAAACCACTAAGAACTATTTAAGAAAAAACAATACCCAAATATGACTAGCCAAAACTTCTATCTTTAAAGCAAATAAGGAGAAATAGTTTCCCTAAGAAGAAACACAGCCAAGCAATTCTCATGCTCATCCTTGGCACTGGTTGCAAGGAATAACCTCTATTTAGAATGTTAACATTTTATGTGTGCACATAGGGGCTGGTGGTTTTAAACGAATAGTGAAATTCTAAAAGCTCACATAGAAAATTTAAGTAAAATCATGAATATAGAGTTTCTAGGGACAAGCAGAAGCAAGTGCACATTCTCAAGAACCTCCCTTCATTCTAGAGAAAAAAACATCTCAGATGCTGAAATGTGATTAAATGTGCTTTTCAGAACTGAAGAAATACAGTATGATTCCCACTCTCTTACAGCCAGGTACAGCCATGTGACTGTTTTAGCCAATTGGATGTAAAAGGAAGTATAGTCTGTGGTGCTTCTGGGAACTTTCATACACATACGGCATCTTCTTTGCCTCCTCTTCCTGTTTCCATCATCCTGCTGCCTCAACTACAGGTCTCACCTAGGGGTGGTGGCATCATGGGCTGAGGGGCTGGATCCTGAGGACTTTTGCTTTGTTTGAGACAGGGTCTAACAATGTAGGCCAGGCTAGTCCTGAACTCACTATGGGCCTTGGACTCATGGCAAATCCTGCCTCAGCCTCCAAGGTGCTGGAATTACAGTTGTGTGTCACTATGCCCAGCTTATGTGGTGCTGGGGAACTGAACTCAGGGCTGTGCACTTGTTAGGCAAGCACTTTACCTTCTGTGGATCCTGAGGGCTTTGGAGAGCAGAAGCATCATCCTCCCAGGCCTGCATGCTTCTGCACTTTCACACAACACCAGGTTCAAGCCGTGGTTACAGGGGTTTTCCTGTTAATTAAAACAGAATACCAGATGAAACAGGAGGTACAGATTCATAAGGCGTCTTCGTCCATAAGGAATGATGGGACATCCCATTGACTGTTTCCACTCAATATGGAAAGAGCTAATTTCTATTTCATTAATTTCCACTCTAATTTTTGTAATTTCATTCCTCTGTTAGGTTTGGGGTTGGCTTGTTCTTGTTTTTCTAGGGCCCTGAATTGTGAGGTTAGATTATTTATTTGGGCTTGCTTAGTTCTTTTTATATGTGCATTTATGGAAATAAATGAACATCTTAAGATTGCCTTCATTGTGTCTCAGAAGTTGTGATGTGCTGCCACTGTCATTTATCTCTGTGAACATTTTTATTTCTTCCTTGGTTTTAGTTTTCTTCCTTTGGTTTCTAGTTTTATTCCACTGTGATCTGACAGGGTACATGGGGGTCATATCAATTTTCTTGTATCTGTTTAAGCTTATTTTGTGGCCTAGGATGTGGTCTGTGTTGAAGAATGTTTCATGAGTGACTGAGAAAAATGTATATTTTGTTTTTCTTGGATTAAAAATTCTGTATATGTCTGTCAAATCCATTTTTTTCTGTGGTGTAGTTCAGGTCTGCCGTCCTTGTTTATTTTGTGTCTAGTTGACCTGTCTTCTTGGAGGAGAGGAGTATTAAGTCCCCCACTGTTATAGCAGTCTTAGTTACTTGTTCATTGCTGTGACTCAATACCTGACATCCACAAATTTAGGCGAGGAAAGGTTTATTTTAGCTCCCCGTTTCAGAAGGTCACAGTCCACTCAGGGGTGGCTGGCAGCAATCGAAGTACATGGCAGAGGCAGAGGTGGAGGCAGCCTCTCACGACATCACCAACAGGAAGGCGAGTTGAGATTAGTTGAGACTAATCCTCATGAAAGGCAGCTTGTATATCCTTCCAGGTCTCCTCTCAGTGATTAGGCCCTCCTGGAGTCAAGTATGGAAGGTGCGCCCACTACACGCAGTTAATCCTAACTTACATGCCACTAATGCTAATTTACACACTGTTCATCCTTACATGCCTGAAGTCCACCCCTCCAGACTAGACCCCAATCTCTCAACAGCACATGGTTCCATAGACAATCTATAACATTTAAATACATGAGACTTTTGGGCGACGTTCCAGGTGCAAGCTACAATAATAGCCTTGGAGTTTGTGGTTTTTTTGAAGTCCAGTAGCTTTTGTTTCATGAAATTTGGTGCACTATTATTCAGAGCATAAATGTTTATGGTTGTCAGTTGCTCTTGCTATATTGGTCCCTTTACAAGAAGAAAGTGTCCTCCTTTATCTTTTATGACCAGTTTTGGCTTAAAGTTCACTTGGTCAGCAAAGAGTATCCCTAGCCCTGTGTTTTTTTTTTTTTTTTTTTTTTTTTTGGTCTGCCAGTTGAGTGGAATATAGAACTTCAACCTTTCACTTTGGTTCCATGTTTATCTCCATGTTTGAAATGTGTCTCTTGCAAGAAATATATGGTTGGATTGTATTTTTTACTTCAGATAGCAAATCTATGTCTTTTGATTAGTGAGTTCAGGCTGTTAACATTTAGGGTTATAATTGATTTATGTGTCTTAGGTCCTGCCATTTTATCACCCTGTGATTATATTCAATTATTTTGTTTACTTGTTTCTTTTAGATATTCTCTTTATTAAGAATAAACCTGCCACTGTGTTCTTTGTTTTTCCTGTTTCCCTGTCCAGCAGACCTTTGAGAGTTCTTTGTAGTGATGGTTTGGTTGCCATAAATTTCTTCAAGGGTTCTTTGTTGTGGAAGGTTTTTATTTCATTGTCGATTTTAAATGATATTTTGCTGAGTACAAGAGTCTTGGTTCACAGTTACTATCTTTTAAGGCCTTGGGGATTTCACCCCAGGTTCTTCTGGCTCTTAGGATTTGTGTTGAGAAGTCTGCTGTTACCCTGAAAGGTTTGCCTTGATATGTCACTTACTTTTTTTCTCTTATGGCTTTTAGAATTCTCTCTTTGCTTTGTATTTCAGTGAGTTTTATTATAATATGCCTCAGGGAGCTTCTTTTTGCTCATATCTAGTGGGTGCACAGTATGCCTCCATCACTTACATGTCTATTTTATTTTCTATATATGGGAAGTTTTCTCTTATGACTTCGGTGAATACGTTTCTTAGTCCTTTATATGGATTTCCTTTTTTTTTTTTTTTTGTATTCCTGCTATTCTGAGATTAAGTTTGTTTGAGTCTTCTATAATCTGTCGCATTCCATTTCCTTGCCAATGTTGAATTATTTTATGGTTGTTAACAGTCTGGTTTATTATTATTTTCTTGTCCTCTACATCTGAAATTCTCTCCTCCTTTTGTGTCATTCTGTTTCCCAGACTTTCCATGGAAGTTTTCATCTCTTAATGTTCTTCTTTTAATTTTTATGTTTTTGGATTTTTTTAGTGAACTTATCATTCATTTCCTGTATTGACTTCTGTAGTTCTGCTAGTTTTGCATTTGTTTCTTCCTTAAGTTCTTTGGTTAAATCTTCTTTGAATTCCTTAAGCATTTTCTGTAAATTGCTGTCTGAGTTTGTCTTTTAATCTTTAAACATTTTGTGTACTTTGTTGTCTGAGTCAGTCTTGTGTTCTTCTAGTAGGCTATTTTTGTTTAGAAGTGGAGGGATTTTGGATCTTCCTATGGTTCTGAGTCTACCTTGGTGGGCTGGGGGTGGTTTCTGTGGCATCTTGCCCCGTGTTTTCTCATCTTGCTGTTGAGTATTCCTTTAACTTGCTGAGGTTACTCTTGGAGCAATCTCTATTTTTGGATAGTGGAGAGTGTTGTTCTATGGCTGTATAATATGTATTTTCCACTGCTTTGTAGCTGCTCCTCTGTTTTGGAAAAGTTTTTCTGCTGTTAAGCTGCCAGTATTGGCACCTCCTCACCTTCTGGTGGGCCGTGTGGGAGTGGATGCTTATGAGTACCTCTAGTGACTGGTGACAATTAGGCCCTCCCTTGTGAATTCTGAGGTATGGGCAGGGCTCTGGGCACAGTTACATGGATGCCTCTGGCATACAGCAGAGATGGGTGTCAAGTAAGCCTCGTTGTTCTGCCTTTGAGGTGTAGGCAAGGGTTTGGCTGTGGTTACTTGGGTGCCCCTCATGTGAGGCAGTGATGGGTGTAGAGAAGGCTCAGCTGTGTGGGTTCCAAGATGCAGGAAGGGGGAGTGGGTATGGCTACCTGGGTGCCTATTGCACACTGCAACTATGGGTACCCGATAAGCCAAGTCATGTGGGCTCTGAGATGCAGGCATGGATCTGGGTATGGCTACCTGGATGCCTCTTGCCCACAGCAGCAATGTGTGTCCAATAGGCTTAGATGCGCGGATTCTGAGGTGTAGGCAGGGATCTGGAGCCGGATACCTGGGTGCCTCTGGCATGAAGCAGCAACAGTTGCCAAGTAGGCCTAGTCATGAGCTACAAGGTATAAGCAGGTGTCTGGGCCCACCTCCCTATATACCTCTGTGCGCAACAGCAATGGATGGAGGTTAGGCACAGCCATGGGGATCCTGAGGTGCAGGCAGAGCGACTTCCAGCAGCTACCAGGATAGCTCCAATGTGTAATAGGGTTTGGGTGTGAGAAGGCCCAGTCCCATGGGCCCCCAGGTGCAGGTGGTGGGGTGCCAGTGACTACCTGGATGCTTCAGGCACTCAGTAACAATGGGGTACGAGACGGCCCAGACCTGCCAGTTCCCAGATGCAGGCAGTGTGGTGCCAGCGACTACCCGAATGCCTTTGATGCACAGTAGGGGTGGGGTGTGAGAAGGCCCAGTCCTGTGGGCTCCCAGATGCAGGCGGTGGGGTCTATTCAGTCTTTTATCTAGGATATTTTTCCTTTCCTCCACCTTTTCTTTAAAAATTGTCATTTATTGCCTAAATCAATAAGCATCTCTGCCACCCCTTTTTCAGAGGTTCACCTTTTTCCTAGCTAATGATTGCTCCTCTTTCTAGTGTGCCACTTGTTTCACAAGAAGGATACCTATCTATAATTATTAGGCAAGAATAAGGCTAAAATTATATACAGAACACAATTTTTAAATTCTTGAATCATGTACCCCTCAAAGTATTGAAGTCTGAGTTTATCTTAATTTTTGATTATTATATGATTTTTGATTTGTATGATTTTAGGTCATTGCTCACTTCTCCATGCTCAATATTGTTCAAATTATGACTTTCAAATTATAATGCAGAATTTCGATGAAAAAATAAATAATAAAATTGTCATTTATTCATTGAAGAATTTGGATCTTCTGTCCTATGAAATGTCCCCACATTATGAATTTGGCTGATTGTCATTTTTTTATATTTTTATTTGTGTATTTGTTATTTGAGCCAGTGCCTCTCTCTAGTCTGGGCTGGGTCACAACTCACTATTGTAGCTAGACTGGCCTCAAATTCATGGCAGTCTTCCTGCCTCAGCCTCCCAAGTGCTGGAATTGCAAGATCAAATCTGGGGCTTCGCACTTACCTATTCACGCATTCTAATCAAAGTGCTACCCTCCCACGAGCACATGATTGCTATTTTTTAAAAGTAGCTTAGGAGTTCTTAAACTGGCTGCACATGGAAACACCTGGGTAGTTTTAAAAGTTACTGTTGCCTGAAGCCTACCCCAAATCCTAATTCACTTGATCTTCGTTGCAGACGACCTATCAGTTTACACTTTAGAAGCTCCATAAGCCACAGTGGCTTCCAGCGTCCCCACAATCCTGATTCAGATTGTGTTATTCCTTGTGGTGGGCCTCCTAGTGAAAAGGGAGGCACTCACCATAAGCAAGTCTTCCAAAAATTGGTTTCAAAGATACTCTCTTCAACATAGACTGCCTGATGCTAAGTAATGATTCACCAATGACCAGAGATTTTTCTTCCCTTATTGTACTGATTTGGTTCTACAAAGGCACAGCACCTCTTGCACTTGGGTGTGTTAGAACCAATTCTTTATTTTCCTTCTCCGTAACACCCCTCCTTTAAAAAAAATGCACAGATAATTCAAATATCAGTTGTCTATCCTAAGACTTATAATAATAAGAGTAATAAAAGTATAATCCTAAAGTAGAAGCCTTTTCTCAATCTCTGAACTGGCACCTAAATTTTGTGAGAAGCCCTCAAAAAAGGATGTGGGCACCAGTTTCAAGGCAAGACACCACTGGGCTGAAAGAAATTGTCTGGGTAGAAAGAGATTGGAAAGAGAACAGAGGGTTTTCTTGCTAACTGAAAGAAAAAAAAGGAAACTATGATGAAAAAATTTATGTGTCACCCCAAGCTCAACACCGGGGTTTAATTCCACAGTACCACATAATACCAGGCATGCCTGTACTCCCAGCACTTGGGAGGCTGAGGCAGGAGGACTGCTGTGTGTTTGAGGCTAGCCTGGCATACATAGTGAATTTAAGACCAGCCTGGGCTACAGAGTGAGACTCTGTCCCCCCAAAAAAATTAAATAAAAAAGAGCAAAAATCCAAAGAATATCACAAAACCAAGAGAAATCTAAATTCACTAAAGATAGTTATAGAGACTACAATGACCACTATATCTTTATTGAGTACTTAACCTCTACCTCGATGATAGGATAAAAATTAACCTGCAGTGTGACTAAACCATACTACTAATTTGATCTGGGGAAATGGATAAACTGGAGGATTTACAGAAGAGAAATAATTTCCGCAGGTAATGTAAAGATCCAAAATGAGAAGAAAACACTTAGAAGTTAAGGGAGTTGATGGGTCAAACAAAAACAACAAAACAAAATCCTACAGATATGACTGAGTTTCTATTTAGAAGAATCTGGCAGATAATGCGAGTAGAGACAGGATTTCCGGCAGCCAGATAGCACTGAGTTCTCAACAGCTTCTCTTATGAGTGCCTCTTTCCTTCTCTTCAGAGATCTCGTCAGTTTTTCATACCGAAGGATAATAAAGCTGAGAGTGAATTAAGATAGGGTGTTCGGGTACCAATCCTTGCATTGCGAGGTACCACTTCTGCCAGAGAAAATCTTGTTGTAGTTCTCATTTAGCCTAAGAACTAAAGGCAACGCATGAGGTTGGTCTTGTAAAACTAAACTTGAAGCTAAATCCTCAGTAAAACATCAAAGAAACAACAAAACTCCAAAATAGAGAAGACTCCAGAAGTGCATGAGTCTATGAGGGAGCTGCTGGGTAAGGGACTCTAGAAACATCTGGTGGATATTAAAGTACAGTTTTACTTTCTGTTTGTGCTACTCTCAAAAGCATTAATGAGGAAAGTCATGGATGACCCAGCCTTCCCACCTGCATCTTGTTCTTCAATCAAGCTTTCCCTTCCGTTCATCCAGCGTAACTGTATTCTGGATGATAGGACCCTACCCAGCCCTGTTGCTGTGGGTGAAGTTTCCTGACAGCCATGTAGGGGACCCTAAGAAGTGATTCCACTTCCTCAATGATGGACCAACAGGACTTGGAACCCTGATAGGCAGGTACTGCAGCCCCAGCCTACTGGATCCAGATCACTTGTTCAATCTCAAGGGCAATTGGTATGTTTCTCTGTTTCCTAATCTGCCGAGGCTCCAGCCATAGGACACCAGAGAGCGGAGGCCATGTGTCCCTGAAGAAATGCTGGGCTTTTCCTCTCCCCTGTCACCTCAAGAGGTTTTTCCAGAGGACCCCTAAGATTACACAGCACGGTCCAAGGCATGTCAGAGCAGGCCATCCACCACTCTGGTCATCTTCAGTGGCCACAGACCCCTCGTGTGTGTGTGTGTGTGTGTCTGTGTCTGTGTCTGTGTCTGTGTGTCTGTGTGTTTGTGTGTTTGTGTGTGTGTGTCTGTGTCTGTGTCTGTGTCTGTGTCTGTGTGTCCGTGTGGGATAATCAGAGGAAATTGTTTCCATGGTGTGTTTAACTTTGGTAATGACTACTTCCAACTTTGCTAGTATTTCTTGTTTGAATCCTGTCTCCCAGGTCCCAGCCCAGGCTGAGGAGGAACAAAGGCTGACAGGTTGGGCACTCTTGATGTGAATACAATGAAAAAATTGGTGTACTACCCGGTGGCATTGCTGAGGGGTAGGGGCCCCGTGTTTGTACTCATCTTCCTGTTAATCTATGGATGGTTCCTCACCACTAAGCAGATGCTGGAGCTGCTTTTTCTAAGGTGCACCCCATGTTCAAGCTCAAGGGCTTACCACCTGCTGAATGCCTCCTAAAATTGTCCTTGGGATTATCTCTATGACCCATTCTGCTTGATGGAAACTACTTTGCTCAAAGAAAACCCAAGCTAGGTGTTGGCAAAACCAGTTGGGGTGAGGCCCAGAATGGCCTGCCCAGGCCTGGTCCTGATTGGGACCAGCTGCCCACAACTGTGGCCCAGGTGACCCTGCCTCTTATACCTATGAAGAAGCTCTCTACCTGGGCCCCATTTCCCTGAGGCCTGTGACAAGGCACTTTCAACATTTGTAAAGGAGGATCAGATCTTATTTGGAGGATTCCAACCTATATGTACCCAGACGAGGGACATCTGAGGGTAGCCTGAGGCTCCCAGCCCACAGTATCACCTGGGCAGGAGCTGGCTGGGTTTATCGATTGTATAAACATACAGAAAGTACCTACTGTGTGCATGCATGATCCCCGACATTCAGCCTGTGGGTCAGGGAGCAGCCCAGATGAAACCTCTCAGCCCTCTTGGACTTCTGCTCCTTTTGGGAAGCAGACAGTGGCCCCACTACTCTGCCACAGGACACTGGAGTCAGCCTCAGCAGTAGCAGAGCCATTCCCCAGTCTGTGGGTGGCAGCACATCCTGGAGCTGCTGTGCATCCCCAGCCACTAAGAGTTGATAACAGCAAGGGACAGGTTCCTCCCCTTGAGGCAGTGACTCTACTGAGGTGAAACCTGACCCAACAGGCCCAGAAGATGGCCAGCCTGATGTCATTCCGCTCATCCTCAGGCCGCTGTGGATCTCCAGGCACCCAAGGCTCTCTGTCACGGTGAGCTTTGGCCACCGAGCGCGTTCCCTCTGCCCTGTGGCACTCACATTTCGTGTTTTGTGGTTCTCATGTTTCACTGTTCCGTGCGTTCTGTAAGGGTTAGTTTACACTTAGAAGTTTGCAGTTCCCTCATTACCTTGCCCATCTTGTGAGCAGTCCATCCTCTCCCCATGCTGCGCACTCGCAGTGCTGTGCAGCTGCAGCCTGGAACCCCAAGCAGAGCCCCCTGGTCCCCAGGAGGCACTCACAGGCCCTGTGGGAGGGAGGTAGATAAGAGCCCCAGTTTGACCAAAATCAAGTGCGCCCTGAGAGTGGCAGTGAGTGTGCGCACCAGGGAAAGCTGCCTGTACTGGGGCATTGATACTCAAGATATGTAGGTGGAGGGACCATGTGCCCGGGGGAAAACTATTCATATATGAGTGTCCGGGTCATACTCTGTGAGAGGGCAGCAACACCCCCTGCCCCAGGTCTATAGAAAGACTATTAGATGCAATGTCGCGCAGAGCGCCCTGCCCACCCTGAGCCGCAGCCATGCGCATGCGCACGCTCCCACCGCGCAGGGACACGGTGGCAAACTGGAATGGCAGAAATGGAGACGCTCAGGACAGCTGCTTTCTTCTTTGTAAGAGATTTAAGCCACGAGGATTTTTCTTCAATGACTGCCGAGCTCTTGCCTGAAGCAAAGGTAGACTGTGTGGGAACGCTGAACCTGGAGGGATTTTACACCTACGTCCAGAGGAAGGGCCGGGGAGTGGCCTGGCAGCAAACCTGCTGAAGTCCCCACGCACACAAGCCACTCCCGGGACCTTGCCACCACTCCCGCCACGAGATGCACTCTGTGAGGTGCCGGAGATTGGGAATCAGGGGACCTGAGGTGCTGTCTTCCCAGCAAGAGGACAGCAGCGGCGTGAGCGAGGCCCTCAAAAGGCCACGCAGCAGCTCCATTTGGCTTCTGGGAGTGGGGCTCCCGCCAATTTTCTCCCCAATATTTGGCCTAAGAAGAAGAGACAGCACACATTAAGGTGCCATATAGGCTAGTGTGAGCCCTCGGGATAGACAATGTCACAGGCACAGAAGGTGAGCTGCAGACTTTGCCGAGTGCCACAGGGACAGAGTCTGGTGAGTGAGCCCTGTGCCTGTCCGTCAGGGACGGGCTTCCTGGAAAGCCGTGGAATCAGAATGAGTCTTCCCCTTCTGTCGGAGGCAGAGAGCAGGCAGGTCCCAGTGCCAGGCAGGGGCTCTCAGTGCAGTGACAAGAACAGGAACGGTTGAGGGTCACTGAGTCCCTGCAGGAGGCCCAGGAGCCCGTATCACAAAATGTCCCTCTCGGTCTCCATGAGAGAGGTTAGATGGGCGTCTTCCATTGCACTCATGGGGAAATTGAGGCTTTGGGAGTGTGCCCTCTGTCCCACAGGCTGGCAGAGATGGCCAGTGCCCGGCAGGAGAGGTTGAGTGGTGGGAATGAGACTCTGGAAACCCGGTGGCCTGGCTATTGTGTGCTGCTTTTGGCTATTTGCTTAATCGTATGCATATTACAAACATTAGGCTCATTCACTTTTTCAAAGAAAAAAATGAAGTTCTAGGTTGTGTTTTAATATAAAAAGTAACATTTTGCCATGTTGGTTTTTTTAAGATAAGAAAACTTAGTGTTTTGCATTTGAAGTTTCAAACTTTGTGCACCATAATTTGAAAAAAAATAGTCTGAAATGAACATTGACGCCATACAATTCACATTAAAAGTTAAACATGTTTCATAAGCTTGTGTGAATACATAATAAGTAATCATCAAATTGTCTTTTATTTGAAGTTTTTTTTATAAAGTCGGAATTGTTTGATTTGTTTCTGTTTTATTTCATTTTCTTTCTTTCTTTTTTTTCTTGAGATGGGTCTCGCTCTGTAGCCCAGGCTGATTCATGGTCTAAAAAGAAGCAGAAAAATGATATTTGCATCATTGTCAAACTAGAAACCACCAACACTCATATTTTATGCAAAGACAAGTGGTTTACCAGGACACTAAAGAAGAACATGCTGCGAGGAGACTGTGGCCCTGTGTCAAAGTTGGCCAAGAATTTAGTACCATGTCAGCGAACGCATGACTGGATGGTGGCAACATAGGGTGGCCTCAGCAAGGGCAGTTTCACTACCACAGGGAGGAAGATGTCAGATTAGCACATGTGAGATGAAGAAATGGAGACAAGTTATGCAACACTTGTAAGAAGCTTCAGGTCATGGGAAGTTGAAAATGGAACATCTGAGAATGAGCCCAGGGTTTTTACACTAGGGGCATTGGAGCATCTATCTCTGTGTATGTTGAAGGGAATTGTTCACTGGAGAGAGATTCAATTATCCTGAGGTTAAAAAGAGATGATTTTTAGAGAATGGCCTATGGAATAACTGAAAAGATGAGAGGAGACAGAATCCAGATACCACGTAACGAGCAGGCCAGGGATGCTGCACTCACAGTAACAGTGTGTATTGGGGGCTTGGTGGGAATTCTCATCCTATTGTGCTTTTACTATGAGGCAGTACTATCGTCTGCAAACTAGATGGCAGTGGAGAGCAGTAAATGAGGATATCTGTGGAGAGATGACATGTGAGGTTGGAAAGCGGAAAGCAAAGGGAATGTGGTAGGAGAGCTGGACATGTTGAGATGCTCTCTTGAGAACAGTGGGGAAGAACTGAAGAGACCAGGCAGCTGGTGTACCCGTCGGGACACACTTAAGTTTTCCCCCAGCAACTAATACCACCCAAGTCTGAGTAATTGCACATAAAGAAGTCTCATTTTTCTGCTCACATAGCATGTCCAACATGGACTGGTGAGGGTCTCTTCTCTTCCTAATATTTTGGATTCTAGGTATCAAGGATTATAAAGGTGCTAAGACTTTCTTGAAAAACTAACAAGTCAGCTTACCAGAATTATACAGATGCTGGCAGAAGACACTTCCGGATCAGAGCTGAAGGACTTTATCAACCACAGCAACAGCAGCAGTCAGGGTGTTAATATTCATGAAGGTTCTTCAAGCCCAAGCCTGCACAGGGACATGCCAAAGCACCAGGTGACATCTGTACATGTGGTGGGCTGTGGTATAGGGAGTTCTAAACTTGAAGAACTTAAGTCTTCTTAAACAGACAGTGAACTGTCTCTTGTTATTGATATCTTCCAAAAGTGTAAGCAACCCTGCCCTTTTCTCCAAGGGATGACTTTATCTCTGTCCCTCAAGTCTGGTCACTAAGTCCTTGTAAACATAATCAAGAAAAAACAGTATCAATGCTTCTAAGTGGAAATGAGAAAAGCCTATAAATAGCTGTCTCCACTACCAAGCTGATTGAAGTGCCACCATCTTGTGACCCCTCCGTGTAAACACACGGTTTCCAGGGTTGATAAATCAAGGGAAGAGAGACCTAGAAGGTGACCCAGGTTGCTTCACTGACTTGGCCCCAGTGTGGCACACCATTTCTTTTGCTTTCAGGACACTCGCCAGATTTCACATAACTGAACTCAGGCTGGGGTGTTACTTACCTGTATGTCCAGGTGAGAGGGAAAAACCATGTGGTGATGAACATGGCAGTGTCCACTACAGCATGATTGTGTTTCCAAGTTGGACTGAGCTGTTCAGAGTCAGGAATGAGGCAACCAACAGAAGGACTTAATCTCAGAATTAAGCTTCTGACCAACTAGACGATGGCAGAAAAGCATAGTAGAGGGGGCTAAGTACTTGCATAGAGGTGATTTCATAGACTGACCATGTGCTGTGGTCTGCATGTGTTCCCCAAAAGTTATGTACTGGGACTTAGTGGCCAATGTGATTGTAGTAAGAAGTATAGATGTTACAATGTGGTTGAGTCATGAGGACACCAGCACCACGGAAGGAGGTAACATCCTTTATAAAATGACTTGACAAAGGACGTTCATCCCCATTTGTCCTTCCTCCTTCATGATGTGAAGACACAATATTCACAACCAGGGAGCTGCAAACAGCCCTCACCAGGCAATTGGACCCGGTGGTACCTTGATCTTAGACTTTTTGGCCTGCGAAACAGTGAGAAATAAATTTTTGTTCTTTATAGATAACCCATTCTCAGATATTTTGTTATAGCAGCCCAAAGAGACTGAACTTGTGGAATTTCAACAGGACAAAGAGGAAAGTTAGCACACAGGCAGGAATAAAATGTAAAGATGGCTGAAACGGTGGCTAGTAGGACTTGGGGCTGCAGAATTTCTGAGGTTGGAGAACCAAAGTAGGTGAGTTGAATGGATAAGTACTGGGAAAAGGAAAAACAAGGTGTCAGGGATGTAGCTTGGTGTGATGGACCCAAGAATCTCACACACACACACACACACACACACACACACACACACAGAGAGAGAGAGAGAGAGAGAGAGAGAGAGAGAGAGAGAGAGTAAAATGAGGCTATTGGGTAGGCTTTAAACTGGTATGATTGATTTCTCTAAAAGAGGAGGAGTAGAAGGTTAAGACACAGACACAAACAGAAATAAGACCATGAAAAGACAGAAGGAGAAAGAGGCAAATTATATAAATCAAGAAGAGAGCCCAGGCTGGATAAAGCGGCACATGCTTTTAACCCCAGCAATCAGGGAGATTGTGAATTCAAGGCGTCCCTGCCACCAAATGAGACCTTGTCTCAAAAAGGAGAAGGAGAGCCTGAGAGGAAACCAACATGACTGGTTCACTGACTGTTGACTCCGGCTTCCTGATCTATGAGAAAATAAATTTTTATTTGTTGTTGTTGTTGTTATTGTTGTTTGAGCATGTGTGTGTGTGTGTGTGTGTGTGTGTGTGTGTGTGTGTGTGTGTGTGTGATACTGGGAATTGAATCCAGGACTTTCACACTGAGCTACACATCCAGCCCTTTATTATCTTATATTTTTTGTTTTGAGTTAAGAGTCTCACTAAGTATTTTAATCTTGCACAAGAAGTAACTTTAAGAAAGTGTCAAACCTGTAAGATGCAGCACATTTATTCTCCCATCCTCTCATTAATTATTTCAAAGTTTTCTTCTTAACTTGGACGATGTGGCATCTTCTTTCTTATCCCATGCTGTGACAGAACACATGACATCCGCACTTTCAGTGAGGAAAGATTTCTTTAGTTCACCGTTTCCGGAGGTCTCATACAGTCCGTTCACAGGCAGCTGGACTCTCATGGGAGCACCTGGCAGAGGCTGCAGAGCTGCTCATGCCCTGCAGACAGAAGCCAAAAGAAAAGAGGAGCAAGTTGAGGTCTGAAGAATCAGACATCGCCAGGGCCTTCCCAGGAGGAAACTTTATCAGTGTTTCTTCTTCCTTCCCTTACTCAGTTCAAGCTGCCAGTTGGGGTGCCCACACCTCCTGTGAGGCCCTTACCCCACTGCCTGGGACTAACACCCTGCCCTGGGCACCCCCCCCCCCCCCCCCCCCCCCCCCCCCCGCCCCCCGCAACATCTCCACCGAACACAATCTTTCCAGGTAAGACCTCAAGCGTTTGCCCCTTGCAGCAAGCCCCCGCCTCCCAATCACACACAGTCCCCCAGTTATCCCACTGCCTCCAGATACATGAAGCTTTTGGGGCACACTTCAGATCACAGCACCAGCATGTGGTCAAAAACTCATTTTTCGCTAACACTAAGCCTAAACAAAATGTGAACCTAAACCCATCTTTTCAATTGTACATGCATTCTGACCCTAGTACAAAGCCTAACCATAACCCTTAACCTTAACCCCAACAAATGGTAAGTAGGACTGTCTGATGCCTCAACCCAGCTTTGTCTCCTCACAAGTGAGGGGCTGTGTGCTTGCTCACTTGCCCACTGGCCTGAGGGGTTGGTGTATGTCCCCTTGAGCACTTGGTATGTGCAGAGCCCACCCTGAGGATGCTAGAATGTCTAGGAGGAAGTAGCTTGAGGAGGGGGACCCTCAGAAGTGACCTCACTTCCTTGACAACGGGCCAAACAGAACTTGGAACTCTGGTAGGCAGGCACTGCGGCCGCAGCCTACTGGACCCAACTCAGGTGTTTGGTCTCAGGAGAAATGAGCAGCTTGTGCTGTTTCCCAATGCGCCGAGCCTCGGGCCCCAGGACAGAGGGGAGTGGAGCTCCTGTGTCCATGAGAAGACGCTGGGCCTTCCCTCGCCTCCATGGCCTCAGGGGATGGTTCCGGAGGACTTTTAGGGTGACACAGGTCAGCGCAGGGCATGTCAGAGCAGGCCAGCCCACCACTCTGGTCACCCTCAGTGACAGCAGACTCACTCCTATGTGTTTGTGTGTGTGCATGTGTGCTTGTGTGCATGTGTGTGTGTGTGTGTGTGTGTGTGTGCACGCACACGTGTGTGTGTCTGTGTGCGATAATCAAAGAAACCTCTTTGAAGATGTTGCACTCCGGTAGTCACTGCTTCTTACTTAGCCGGTATCTCTTGCTTGAATCCTGTCTCCCAGCCCCCAGCTGAGCCTGAGAAGGAGGTGGCTCTGTGCGTGGACGAGGCTGACTGGAAGGGCACCCTAGATGAGGGTACGGTGAAAGAACTGGTGTACGACCTGGTGGCGTCGGTGAGGGGTGGCGAGTCCTTGCTTGTCCCCCCTCCCTCATATTTATAGAAGAACATCACGGCCCAGCAGGTGCTGGAGCTGCTAATCAAGAGGTGCGCTCCCCATCCAAACCCTGGGGACTCGCCACCTGCTGGCTGCCCCTTGGGATTGCCCTTCCCCTCACAGGGCCCCAGTGTACCTGGCGGAAGGTACTTGGCTCAGAGGACATGCCAACCTAAGGTGTTGGCAAGGCTAATTGGGTCAAGCCCCAGATTGGCCTGGCCCAGGCCCAGGCCTGGCTGGGACCAGCTGCCCACAGCTCTAGAATTCTACTGAGTGACCACAAACACCCCCGGAAAGAAACTCTCTGTCAAGAGCCTTCCTTTCCTAAGGACGGGGTCAAGGCACATTCATCATTTATAAAGCAGGATAAGATATTACCTCGAAGGGTCCCACCTGTGCGTGTCCAAAGAAGGGAAGGCTGGGAGGGGCTTGAGGCTCGCAGGCCCGTACAGATACTGGGGAAGGGGCTGACTGGCATCGTTCAGTGTAGAAAGGTTCGCAAAGCACCTACTGTGTGCGTGCAAGATTCCAGACACACAGTCTGACGGTCAGGGCGCAGCACGGATGACCCTCTCAGCCTTCTTGGGCATCGGTTCTTCCCTCTAGGTACGTGTACTTCTACAGAGGATGTGGGACCGTGACCATGACAAGAAGTGAGTGGCCTTTGGGTGGAGGTGGGGACACCTGTCTCCAGAGTGGGGACAATGGGGAATTGGCTTGGAGAAACTGGTCAAACCCCATGATCCACGTTTCTTGTGATTGCCACCTGTGCAATGAAGTTGGAGCTTCCCAGCCAGGATGGAGAACACAGAGCACTGTCCTGGGGTCCTGGTGACCCTGGGAATGCAGGGGTTGCTGAGGCTCAGAGCTGGCCCCTGCTGGGACCGATCCCCACAGTATCCCACTCAGGCCAGGCCTGCACACACTGTCCTGTACAGGCTGGGCCGGAGGTGGGGGGGGGGCCTGCTGCACACTCGCGGGCCTCACACCTCTGCCTTCTATGTCCAGCTGCACACGTGCTGAGAGGTTCCTGCCTGGAATCTCATGCTGCAGAAGCTGGGGAGGGAAGAGGAGGGGAGGGTGGAGGGGCCAGTAGAGGCAGCCAGGCCTCTGACTCTGCTGCCTGTGCGTCTGCCCTCAGAACCGTCTGCTTCATCCTGGAGCTGTGGGTTACCTTCTACCCCGACGACTTCCGCCAAGAACCCGGCCTGCCTAGCCTGAGCCTGCTGGAGGCTTACCTCCTGTTACACATGCCGGAGGCAGACGTCACCGTGCGTGTGCAAAAACTGCTGAGAGACCTGAAGGCTGCGCAGCCAGGTGAGGCTGATCCCCAGGGTGAGGACGCCCCAGCTGGGTACCTGAGTGCATCTGAGGAGGGCACTTCGCTGGGCCCCACAGGGAGGAGGGCTCCAGGGGCTGCTGCTTGGAAGAGCCGAAGACCCCAAAGGGATTCAACCATCCTCGGAAAAGAAGCCTTCCTGGGGGGTTGAGCCTTCTCGGGCAGAAAGTGGGCTCATCTTTGGAAGGACACCGGGACACGCAGTCATGGGGTCCTTTTCTCTCGGCACCCCACT
>PVKB01005692.1:0-87760 GCA_004027205.1 Ctenodactylus gundi
CCCCTCACCTGCTGCTGTGTGGCCCGGCTCCCAACATTCCCCTGGACTGGCACAGGTCCACAGTCCCGGGGTGGAGGCTTACGGTTTTTACACTCCCCATTACCTGGTCGTGCTGGGCACTCACCTTGCTGCACCACAGATGCCAGAGTCAGAACGCAGGTGGCCAAGGCCAACCACAGGAGCTCAGAGCCCGCCATTCCTCTCAGGTCACTCGGAAGCGTGCAGATCCCCCATGCAACTGTGGAGAGGACAAGCCTGCATAAGGTCAGGGAAACTGAGGCACACACCTCTGAGCCACAGAGGCAAGGTGGGAGCTCACATCAGCTCACACCTCCTACGAGGCAGCGTGGATACTAAGCTCCACACGTTCTCTCACTTAAGCCTCTGAACTGACCCACATGGAAAGTTCTAGAGGGTGTGCCAGAGATTTGTTGACTTTCCCTGCCTGTTGTGACTTCTAGGACATCCTGTACCTTGAGTAGAGGGCTTGCATCATTTTTGACATGGCATTAGTTTTTCTTCAAATGCGGTGACAAACTAACCCTGAACAAACACATTTGACGCTACATTTTTTATTTTTGTGTGTCTGGAGGATCCGCTGTGTTGTTACCCCCATTTTTACAGACAAAGAAGCTGAAATGAGGGGTGCATTCGTCCGAGCAATCTATAGTAGCCCCCATGTGCATGCACCATACTCAGAGTCAGATGGCTTGCTATGGCCACGGCGTCACGGTCTCAGAAACAGGACGGCCAGTTTCCTTCACGAAGAGCTGTGTAGTTGCAACACAGGCGGGATAAAGAGAGATTGGGAACTTACCAAGAGGATGAAGTCAGCAGGAAACAAACCTCAGGGAAACTGAGAGCTGCCGGTGCTGTAGAATGTTCTAGAAGGATCTCGAATGGTCCCTGTTCAGAGAGAGGTAGAGATTGGATGGAAAGGGGTGGGTACCATGTCTGTGAGTGCCCGCAAATCAAAATAATGGCTGCCTGCCTTGGTTTCGTGCATGAGGTCCTACAACAGGTTCCCGTTATGTCCTCGTGCGTGGAGATCTCTTTATGTAGGTCAGGCTGTGCCCCACGCTCTCTGCCCTCAGTGCCCAATGTGGCCCAAGAGAGCTGCCCAATAACAACTTAAAGGATGAATGAATATGTAAATAAGAGTGTGGAAAGAGACAAAAGGCTGTTGAACCGTGTGCCAACATTCAAAGGCCACGTCATCCTTGGAGAAGGGTCCCAGAGAGAGCAGCCCATTGGTGGCTTCTCTCAGCCTCTGGAAGACGTCACCTGAAGACAAAGGTCTGTTTCTGGAAACACTGAGAGGCCGTGGTTGGGGTCCTGGGACCGTAAACCTCAGAGATGCAGCCACAGAGGGACACCCGCCTTCGGGGCCAGGAGGGGGCTGTGGCATCTGCAGGCTTGGCACAGACAGCGGGTGGCTGGTGCTATGGTTGTGCCAGATGCAGAGAAATTTGGGAGCACCTAACAACGGCTGACGTTCACGTTTTTGCTGGCATTCTGAAAGCTTCTTGGAACACAAACCCCTTAGCTCTTGTCGTGGGTGAAGACAACACATCCCAGGGGCCAGAGCAGGACTCACCGTGGGGGAGGAACCCAGAGCCACCGTGTCCTGATCCTGCAGCCGGCTGTGGGAAAGCAGCCTGCTGTGCACTGGATTTTTATTGCTATCTCCAACCCATGTGGCTGTCCAGGATTGGTGCTGGGGCGGGACCAGAGTCATTCTCCTGTGCACACATTAGCCTGGGAGTAGACTAGAAAAGTGATTTAACACGAGGGTTGATGTGAGATAAAGGCCCTCTGCCCTTCACCCCACAGCAGAAACCCTTCCTGAAGTCTGCTTCCCTGCGGGGCTGTGCACTGAAGGCACCAGGCACAGTCGAAGTCTTGGCAACTATTGCTTCTCCCATTTTTAACTCTCACAATAAAGCCATGGAGCTGCTGCAACACTGATTCCCAGAAACCAAACATGACAGAGAAGGAAGTCACATACCCAAGGGAAAGGAGAGAGAAATCAAACAGGCCCTTGTTTGCACAGGGGATTTTTAAAGCACCTTGTATGGCCAGGTGATTACCTTATAGCACTGTGCTTGGGTTGGCTTGGGGTCAGCAGTGCATGGGACATCGAAGGGAGTGGAGGTGTCTCACCCGGGGCCACAGTCTAGTCAGCTCTGGGTATCTGATGCTTTCTGGGTATCTGATGCTGAGGTCACTGGGAAGGGCCAACTTGGTCATGATCACTGAACACAGATGGGACACACACTCCTGGACACACTAGGCATCAGCAGGGCCTCTCCCCCAATCCCCAGTGACATGCAGGTGGCCCTGAATATAGGAAGTCCCAGGAAGAAGGAGATCATAGACCTTTACCACCCTGGCTTGCACCTGGCTTCCAGACAGCAGAAATCACGGAGTTATTGAGGGGCAATACCCATTATAGGACAAAGCATCCCTGCCCTTCTCTGTGTCTCTAGAACTCTTTAAGGAGCAAAGGACATTGGAGGTAGATGCCCAGAGGGCTTGACACTGGTCTCCAACACCTTCCATGTGGATCAGAACTTCCATCTGGACAAAGAAAAGGTACTACAAGCCACCTCATCTATTCCTAGTACAGCTGGGGACCATCTCCAAAAGTGGAACCTGAAACCACCAGGTACAACAGGACTCAGGTGGTTTGGCCAGATGTATTGCCCGGTCTGCCCAGCATCACTCCTCACCTTCTGTGAGCTTATAAATGGCATCGTCCCACCATTCTCAGATGTCCTGCATCCCGTAAGACCGGCCCTTGCTGCTTCTCCTAGATATGCATAAACATTGGTCTCCACTGCCACCTGCCAACGTCTTCCTCCCCTCTCCTCCTTCCTCTGTGCTGGGGATCAAACCCAGGGCCACCTGCATGCCAGGCCAGCCATCTGGCTCTGGCTACACCTCCTCGCTGCCCACTCTACCTCTCTTCCCCCACGTTGTCTCTTTGCGATGTCCCCTTGCGATGAGGCACTCCCCCCACTCTTTGTTTTTCAAAGATTTGTCTAGGTAGTCCTTTAGTTCATAGACAGGAAACATAATGTGTCTTTATCACGTCCAAACAGAAGTCCCGAAATTTCCACACACCACGGGCTGTTTACAACTGGTAGTGACCCGGTGTGTTCCTCCTTCCCATGGGTGTCACTTTTTTTTTTTTTTTGGAATGAGATCATAGGAAATCCATGCATTTCACGTTGCTCAAGAATACAATATATCGTCACTTGCTACACCCACGAGAGCTCACCTCACCCCAGTTGGGTGGCTCCTTGCAGGGACAGAAGAAGAGAAATGATGGTGAGGATGTGGAGGAAAGGGAATCTTTCCTCCTGTTGGGAGGAGTGGAATTTAGTCCAGTCATGATGGAAAACAGTGTGGAACTTCCTTTAGAAATAAAAAAGTAGAACAGCCACGAGATCCAGCAACCCTACTCCTGGGTATATTTACGGAGTAGGAAATCAGTATGTTGAAGAGGAGCTAGCTCTGTCCACAGTAGCCAACATGTGGAAGCGACCTCAGCACCCATCAACGGATAAAGTGTGGTGTGTGTACCCAGTGGTGTACTACTCAGCCTTGCAAAATGAAGAAGTCCTACCAGCAGGGATGGGCTAATCAAGGCACAGAGCAACAAACATCACACAATCTCTCTCACACGTGGGATCTAAACCCAAAAGGAGAGGAGAGAGATGGTGGCAAACGGAGACATGCGGCCAGCGTCCTCCCTTTCCCATTCAGCTCCTGTGCCCTTCCCCGACCCCTCCATTCCAACATGGCCTACCTGGCTGAAGCGCCCCCTCCCGGGATCCTGTCATAGCCACGCCCACTGGGCACTTTCGGCCCCGTCACTAGGTTTGTTTGCTGTTTTCCTCGGGGCATCCTGATTTCCTTGACTCCCGTGCAACGTTGTTTTTTTTTTTTTAATAAATCTTCTGTTCTTATTCGCACATGCCCGCTGTGGCTACAGGACACTCCTTTTCCCAGTGCCCCTAAACATGCTCCTGGGACCTATCTTTCTGTCCAGCTCCTGGGTGCCCAACTGCCTCATGGTTCTAAACGCCCCCCACAGGCTGGTGCGTTCCCTGTTCAGCTCCCCCATCAACTCCTCTCCATCCACCGTACCCCTCAAGGAGCTCCTGCACTGGGCTGGCAGGTGCGGCAGTCCTCTCCTCTTGGGGCTGATTCTGATTGCACCTAATTCCCTGATAACGTATTTGTCTTTCTCTGAAGACAACAAGATCTCTGTGTATCCACAAGTGGGACTCTGATCATCCCAGCACTCCGACCAGCACCTTCAAAGTGCGTGTTGAGTAAGTGACCGTGCAGGCACAGTCCCCACGCTCCAGACCCTCTTAGTTGTGCTTCAAACATATGGCTGGCTAAGAGTGGTCAGCTGTGCAGGAAAAACACACAAGCCCGCCCCTGGGCCTTTGCATGCGCTTCCCCAACTCTCCGTAATGTTCTCTTTATGTCACGCCTTTACTTCACTCAGCCTCAGTTTACCCGAGCAGCCTTGGCTGATGACCCTATATAAAGCACTGCCCCCCTACTGGTATAGCCCAATTCTCTTCTCTTCTCCCGCTGATGGTGACCAGTCACCTTTAGTTACAGTTTATACTTCTGGGCGAAATCATGACCAGCCCTGTTTTGGTTACTTGCTGTTTCCTTGGTATTAAAAAAAAAAAAATGCCTGGCTTGGGATTTAGGCCCTAAATATCTGTTGGATATATTGGAGCTGCATGACTAACCAATGGAAAACAGAAAGGAAAACACCGGAAATCGGAGACAAAAGAGGACTCTGGCGCATTTCTTCCTCCCCCACCACAAGATCTTTTTTTTTTTTTTTTTTTTTTGCCTCTGAAGGGAGTTATCTAGGCCCAGACTCCCCCTCGCGGTTCTGCTGTACCTGAGGGAAAGCGCAGCTGAATGCCCACAGGGTCAGTAGGTCCCAGCTGGCCATGGCAGTCATGGCCAGGCTGGCACCGGTGTGTGATCCCACATCGAGACAGACGGGACACCCCTTCTGAGCGAGTCTGCAGGTGGCAAGGTCCCCTATCACGAGACACGCCATCTCAGCAGCCCATTTGCAGATACACACTTGTTCGTTTCCCTGGACCCCACAGGCCCTGGTCGCTGCTGGGGTGCAGCTGTGCCAGGATGCAGAGTTCCCATGGCTTTGGGGCCCTCCTGCCCACTTGGCACAGAGGCCCGCAGGCCCCTGGGAGAGGCGAGCGCCCTGGGCCTGCCCACCCCTTGGCTTCAGTTGGGCACCCTGAGCTCCCCACTTTCCCAGGCAAGGCCTCCCCTCAGCTGGGGAGTGGGGGCTGCTGTCGGGGGGACTGGGAGGGAGATGCCCATGGGCAGAGAGAGCCTGGGATGTGCCTGCACCCCACTCTGATCACCTCAGCACCAGGGGGATTGTGCCTGCCCCACCCACCTGTGGCTGCCCAGCACCCAGCACAGCGCCTGGCACACAGCAGCTCCTACAAAAGATGTTCCTGGCTTTAACGATGAATGACACCCCCCCCCCCCAGGGCATCAGAATTGCACCCAGGAGCAGCCACCACCTGTTAAACCCCCTAGTTCTGAAATGCCCCGTTGCACTGGAGTCACCTGGTCACAGACTCAGCTCTGCTGGACCAAGGATGCCAGGCAGATGGCGTGGGGTGTGACTGTCTCGCTGCTCTCACCACCCTCCTTCTCCCACCCGGGGCCCTTTTCCAGGCCAGAGATGGCACCCACATCTCATAGGTGCTCAGCCAACTCTTGTTGAATGAATCCACGACCTCAACAGCTGATCTTTTTAAAAAGTTATTATTTTGCCGCACTCTCAGAGGGGACAAGACCTCGCGTGTGCACACATCATAGGTCCCTTGCTAGAAGCGAGCAGTTTTACAGATGTAGGCTGGTTCTCAGGAGCGGAGACTAAAGGGGAGATCACAAGAACGGGCTGATGGAAGGGCGCATGGTATTCCAGGCTGCAGCGCTGGCCCGCACCTGCCTCCTGGCCGGCAGGAAGTGAGCAGGAGCCACAGGCACAGGGCTTCATGTCACTGGTCACTGACACGCCCAGGTCAAGGTGGCCCAGAGCAACAGCGGCAGCCAGACCTTCAGGGGCCCTGAAAGAAAAGCAGTTATGGGACCGCTGCTAGCCTGAATGTGCTTTCGTGCCAATGAACATCAAATCGGCACAGGGTGAGCTCTCTGGGCAGTCAGAGAAGAGATTTTTTTTTTCTTATCTGCTCTGATCACCGGCAAGAAAAAGCTATTAGGTTTGAATGAATAAAGACAGAACAATGTCTGCTCCCTGGTGGGAAAAAAGCAGTCTCTCCTTGCCTGGCATGAGACTTGGTACCTCCTGAACAGGGCAGTCTGGCACAGTGCCCAACCCACTCAACCGTCCCCGAGACCCTGGGGACTATTCACGGAAGGCAAGCCTACGTTCCCCAGCTCGGAGCTCACTGGTTCTGGGCTGCACTAGCTCAAGTCAAGCTCGGTGCTGGTGTGAAACCCCTGGATCCAGGTATCGGAAGCCATGAAAAGTAAGAGTTGTGTGAATTCCCAAGACAGAATGAAAACACCTGGATTCTTCAGACAACTGAGTCTCCGTGAAAACCCAAGGCCAGAAAAATATCTCCAGTTCTGGCCTTGTGGCTTGAGAAGAAAAGCAGGCAGAGAACCCAGGCTTCTTTCTTGACGCCCTCAGCGCGGGTTCTGGCACAGAGGAGCCCTTGACAAATATTTGCCATCGCGGAACCAGAGGTGGCAAAGGTCCTGGAGACGGCCCAGAGCGAGCGCGGTCCACAGCAGGTGCGTGGCTGCGGAGCACTGGTGCATAATAAGCCTGTGCGGGTCTACACACATGAACGTGCACGCACGCAGCTGAGCGTGCACCTGCATGTGCAAAGCCATCTGGCCACCCTGCTCTCCCATCCAGAGTGTCTGAGTGTGTGTGGCCCTGTGTGCTGCTGTGACACACCCTGGGGCCCAGACAGAGGCAGACTCTGGCGCAGGTCCCTGTGCAGAAGGGGCCTGGACTTACCCGAGCCGCTGGGAGCAGCCCCCGAGACTGCAGCCTGAGCACCTTGGGGAGAAACAGAAGGATCTGTGAGAACAGGATGCACCAGCTCTCAAGAAGCCCGAGGTGGGGCTCTTTAATCCTCCCTTGTCACTGTCAAGGGGATCTTTCTAAATTCCAAGTCTGATCGAGTCACTTGGGAACCTTCTGAGGCTCCCTAGGGCTCTCAAAAAAATAAAACCCTAGGAAGAACTGCCAGGCCCTGCTCAGTCGTCCCTCCCTGGCTTTCTTTCAGTGTCTCTTACATAGCAGGTCCCTCCTACCACAGGCCCTTTGCCCATGCCATGCCCCCTGCCCCTGGGGCTCCCTCTCCCCCATTCTCTTCCGTACCCCCGTTAGTTGGTGGCATCTCAATTTCCAAATCTCAGCGGTGCTTTTTCCCTCAAGTCCCCCAACTGGGTCCCCTTGAATACAGTGTTTTTGCTACGCTTCGGATGATGTTACTAGACTCCCCTGCCTGGGATTACTGAAGTCGTGTCCCTCCCCCACACGGGTTTGTAAGCTTCTGTGTCCTGTGGTCCCCACGCCTGGCACACGGTAGGCACAGAAATATGTGCGTGCAGTGACCGAGTGCATGAATGGGAACGCGCGTGAAGGACAGCGACTCACATCCTCCCTTGCCCCAGGCTTCCCCTGCTCCCGCCCCTCCAGTCCCCAGGGAGACCCTTCGACCCTCCAGACACTGCCCCCAGCTGGGCGCCCCAGGAGGGGCGGCTCTCACCTCTCCGGGTGATGGGACCCAAGTTCAGAACGCGGGATTGGTCGATGAGGCCCCCGCTCCGGAACCTGGTCCCCGAGCAGATCTGCGGGGGACAGGGACAGCCAGCCATAGAGCCACGGAGCGTAAAGACGTTCCTGCTGCGTGGCCTGGCTAACTGCACAGGGCTGTGGCCCGGGGGCTGGGGACGCCTGCCTCATAGGGTTTCTGCGAAGTGTTAAAAAGTCACCTCCTGCCATTAGAGCTTGCAGACAGGCCGGAGCGGAGAGCGGCTGGATGCACAAGCCGCTGATGCCCTGATTTCCCAGCAGCCCGTGCCCGCCCGGCCACGCCCACCCCGCCTGGCCACGCCCACCCCAGGTGCAAAACCATAAAAACGCTATAGAAATGTTTCTTTTCCCTTCCGCCCATGATCACGGGACCCGCACAGGCCCAGCAGGCTGAGGGCAGGGAGGGGACTCACCGGCTTGCACTGGTCGCTCACGGTGTCACACAGGGACACTTCGCAGTGCAGGTAGACCAGGTCGTAGTTCCCAGCGAACCGGAACATCTGGACGGAGAAGCGGCCCTGGGAGGACTCGCCGTTCTCCTCCACCTGGATAGTCGCGTCCTGAGTGTAGGGACATCTGGTGGGGGACGGGGGACAGGGTTGGGGATATAGCCTGGGGTGACCCCCGCACCACCACGATCACCACCAAAAAATAAAAAATAAAAATAAAAACCCAACTTTGCTAAGGCCAACTTGAAAGTTAGCACTCTGACGTCCCAGTCCCAGGACGCGACATTCCAGCGTCATTTCCTGCTCTGTCCCATGCCTGTCGCAAACAAGGAGAGCCTCGGTGAACTGAGTCACTGACCCAGCCAAAGTGTGTGTGCCGGTCCATGCAGGAGGCACCGGGCACAGCTACGGAGAAACTCCAAGTAGTGCCCGCAGAGAGGCACCAGTGGGCACGGGAAGAGGCACCAGTGGGCTGGACCCCTCTGTGGTTTCAACCTTTCGCTTAAAGCTTACTTGGAGAGACAGACGCCCAGTGTCAAATGTGGAAAAACTGGAAGGCAGGGCTTGCTGGGTGCCCCGGGTCCCCAGAATTCAGATTTGAGCCCCCAAAAGAGGAAAGGCCCTGGGTTCAATTCCTGGCTTGCACACATCCCATATACACGCACACAGGCTGTAGACTAAGCTGTCCCTCCTCCCAGAAGGCAGCCCGAGCTGCCCACTGCGGCCTCTGGTGGCCCTTGAAGCCTTCCCTAGTGCCCCCGACTTGTCACTCGTTACGCTGGAGGTGACGGGAGGGCAGTAGCAGAGTGAGGCCGTGAGACCCCTCCTGGGCCGGGGGCTCTGCCTCGTCCACCCCGCGTGACTCCCCACTTCTCTTACAACACGTCCCACTTTTTCCACGCTGGACAGCCTGCGCTTCTCCTATGCCACCAAAGGGAGTTTCAACTTCCTCGAGGAGTAGGTATGATTTAACCCCTTCGTCACGCCAGAGAAAACCAATATCTAGAGAGATGAGCTGGCCATATCATCTCAGCTCAAAAATAAAGGCAGCGCCACTGGATTCAACGTGAACTTTATGTGTCATATTTATAAAATGGGGCTATGGCAGCGACAAGACCTGAGCCCAGATCTCTACAACGACCCCCCTGAGTTCATATCAGGGTTCCCCAGATTCCCAGACCTGTTTCCCTTAACCAGACACCACCTTGAGGAATGTTTTCCCAGATATCCCAACATCTATATGATTATCTGCCTACTCTTTGGTTTTTTATTTTCTAGAAGGGGCTTTAGATCATGGCCGCCAATGGTCACTGTGCTGCCAGTACCACTCACCATCCATGGAACATGGTTGGAGATGGCAGAAAAGGCAAATGAGACAGACAGACAGATAGACAGGGAGGGAGGGAGGAAGGGAGAGCGGCTACATTTGAGTTAGGCAGGCTCCCACCCTGAAGACCTTGAAACAGATTTCTGCTTCCCTTTTTACTGCAAAGGGAGATTCCACATAATCAGATTAACGCCAGACTGGAATCTCCCCTCAGGGAGCCACAAAACTCTAGAACAGGGCTGAGAAGGGACAGGTCATGGTTCCTTGGGGGTGCCTTCCTGAGCTGTCCGGCCGGAGCCCTCCCTCTGCTCCCCTCCTCCGCAGTCCTTTGCCACCACCACACTCTTGTCACCCCCCTGCAGAACGCAAGCTGTGCAAAGGCAGAGACTTTCGTCTCTGTTCACCGTGACACCCAAGAGCCTGGCACACAGCAAGCTCCCAACTTATCTGCTCCACTTATGAATGAAAACGCAGCTCTCATGGGGTAGATCACTGTCATTCTGTGGCTCTTGAGGAACAGACAAGATCCTCCCCGTTTCCATGGTCCAAGCTAACCCTGCGTACCCACCCACCCATCACTCCTGCCAGCCCAGTGCCACAGCGGCCGCTCCCCGGGCTCTGTCCTTGAGTCAGGATCCTCAATATCTTCTGAGTCATGGACATGCCTTGACCCTTGGGTGAAGTTCTGTACAGTTTTCCTCAAATATAATATACCTGGTTATTTTTTTCTTTTTGCAATACTTGGGACCTTTGGCCAGGACTGAGCTATATCACCAGCCCCTTTTTACTGTTTATTTGAGACAAGTTCTAACTAAGTTATTCAATTTCCCAGACTGGGCTTGTGATTTTTCTACTTCAGCCTCCCAGAGCACTGAAATTACAGGCCTGCCCCGCCAGGGCCCAGTTATCAGGTAAAATATTTTTAAATGCATAAAATGAAGTGCTTTAAAGAGATGAAGAAAACCAGTTAGACTGAGGTGCATTTCTTAAGTGGCCAAAACACGTGGTACCTGTCTTCCGTTTTGTGCATATCACATGTAAGCATGTACTTAATAATGCATTAAATTTAAAAGAGTTAGTGGAGATTCTAGTACCATGGCAGCTAAACAGCGCTGGTGAAGTCCTACATTCCTTGCTAGCCCTTCCGTGGTTTTCTTTGCCTGTATTCACAAGGGGCAAGAATGCTAAATTTCATCAGATGGTAATGAGTATCAATAGGAATTCTTCCCCCTCACACCCCCCTCCATGGGCCCCCAGTCAGTATCCATGGCCTTACCTGTCCTGAATAATGAAGTATTTCAGAGGGTCTGTGGCATTGCCACTGGGTGTGGCATAGCAATTGGTCATCAGCAAAGCAAACCGGGATAGGTCACCCCCCTCCAGCATGGTGCCCACGTAGAGAAAGGCCTCCGTGGAGAGCGTCACTGAGGGGCCTTGATAGGGCTGCGTGTAGGCAGGGCTCTGGAAAAGTGCCATCCGCACGGTGAACAGGCCCGTCCCGCCCACACTGATGTTCAGGGCACTGCAGGGGGAGAGGGATTGATGAGAGAACCCAGCAGAGAACATTTTAATTGGCCACCCATGCTGGTCACCATTCCTTGACAGTGCTTTGCCATCACCTGTATTTTTATCCAGCAATGGGTACAGCCCACCCACCACTGTTTGCAAACTACAATGAGCCCACAGTGGTGATCCTGGGGTCTTATTAAAATCCCAGGTTCTAGCCAGGCCTGATAGTACAAGTTGTAATCCCAATACTCTGGGAGGCTGAGGCAAGAGAATCACAAGTCCAACCACAGCTTGGGCAACTCGGTGAGACCCTGACTCAAAAGTAAGAATAAAAAATGAGCTGAGGCTCTCTCTAGCTTAGTGTGAAGGAGCTGGGTTCAATCTCCAATAAGGGGCAAAAACTCTGCAGGTGGTGACTGTGTGGGTCGGGGTAGGTTCTAACAAGTTCTGGTGGTGCTGAAGCATCAGGTCCAGGACCACATCTCCAGTACCGTGTCCAGCCCCTCACTTAGTGGTCATCTGCTTCCCCTGGAAGCCTTCAAGATGGAGCATTCTCGAGGGAGTCACATAGGTTCTTTTTCGGGCTCAACCTTTAACTGGTGGTAGAGAAGCCCTGCCAATGTCCTACAGGCCTGAGTCCCAGGCTCTGACATGCTTTACCAACTCTTCTGTCGGAAGGCTGGGTCTCAGTGATGAGTGACTAACCATGTGGAAGACAGCACTGGTGTGAAAGTCACTATACAATTCCTCGAAGAACACTGTAAGAGTGTGTCACATGAGAACTGGGTTATCAGTTTGGACCGGATGAGTTGACCAGCTCTAGTCCCAGAGAAATGAGCTCACAGATGTGCTGCTCACTGGTACCCGCCAGGGTTAGGACACAGACACATTGCTCAGTGGCACTGTATGACCAAGCAACGTGTTAGCCAACAGCCTTCTGCCTCCAGGTCAGCTGTGCACCCTTCCTGAGTGCCCTGCTCCCATCCCTGAATCTGAATCTGGCTGGCCCAGGTAGCCAACCATGGGCAAGTTCAGAGTGAAAGTCATGGCAGAGTGGTGGCTCTGGACCTGAGGTGTGAATCTCAGATCTGCCACTTACAGACTTCACAACCTTTACTAAGTCACTCATATTCCTCTCAGCCTCACTTTCTAGGGAGTGTAATGGAAGCCGTCACCATCACTACCAAACACCATACCCATCACCACCATCATCTTACCTACATCTCCTAGGCCCACTGTAAGACTCGAATGAAATGTTCCATGTAGGGCCCTTACCACAGCCTGACACATAGTCAACTCTCAATACGTGTGAGTTAATATCATAACTATCACACCTGCTGATACCAGCATCCTATCCCTGTGATCCATCCTATTCAGAAATTTTCAGTTTTTTATTGAGCAGCAAGATCCCAGATGTGGTACAAATTTGTGCCAATTCCTTAAGTTGAATGTAATTTTTATGTACTACATATGTATACTAATAAAAATAATAATTATGGGGGAAAATAGCAACACCTCAGGTGGCACCCAAAATGAGTGGAACTTCTCTGGCTATCTCCTGCAGCTACCCCGGTCCCAACAAGCCACCTCCCTTGCCACACCAAGCACCTCTAAGGAATATCACTTGTAAATTTTTTTAATCAGACATCTGCATTACAGAGAAGGAGAGAAACTGGTTTCTAAATGTGGGGTATGACTTTCCCAAAGTCCCGTCACAGGGCTGGCCTGAGACTCCACCCTCCCTCCTGTCCAATTACCTGCACCTCTGGAAAGCCAGAGATGCTAGTACTTGATTCACATCTGCAGAGCAGTGATGTCCTTGCTGATATCCGGGGGCTGTCCCCCTCCCAAAGCGGTCTGGTTAGGACAGGGCAGAGCCTACATTCAAACCTGGGCCCCAGGATTCCTAGGTGGCTCCGGGATGCTCTTCCACTACATGACACTGCCCCCACCCCAGCCTCCATGCCCAGCACTTATGGGTGGCAGTGGCCAGGGGGCCTGAAGACTCCCTCGCTGAGGGGCCACGAGGTGGAGCCTCCCAGGGGGTCTGGAGGCCCTTGCTGACCGCACCTGACCATAGGCTCCAGCGAGGTCTTCAAGCTGACTTGCATGCCCAGCGGGTAGGAGCACGCAAAGTTGATCTTGATGTTGATGTCGCGGATGATCATCTCGTTTGCCAGGTAGAGGGTGTTGCTGTAGGTGGCGTGGGTCTCATTCCTCTGCGGAGGGGAGTGAGGGGAGGAGGAAAGGCCGTGAGAGTCGGAGCCGGACTTCCAAGCCAAAGCTGTTGTCCCTGGCCCCCTGCCAGCTGCCCTGTTGGGCTCCATGATTAAAGGCTACAAGAGCAGCAGACCGTGGAGGACCACACACCAGACGTGAGCTGAGCGCTCCCCCTCCCTCTCGGCATTAGCCCCTGGCTGACCCCAAGAGGCGCTTCTCCCACCCCGCCTCCGGGGACCAAAGCACCCGGGCTCCTTCCAGTCTTTTCCTTGCCCAGTGCTTCCTCTCCCAAAGTAAAATCCACTTGCCCAGTTACGGTTAATGAAATTTCACACGCAGCGCCTAGCCAATGGCAATTAATTTCTTTCTTCTTTTCCTGTTTCTTTCAGTGGTTTCCCCGTGACATCTGTTGGACCAGGTCTCTGCAGACAAGGTCTGGGTCGCCCGAATGTCAGTGGCACAGGCCTGTCGCCCAGCGCTGATACCCAGTGGCTGGGAACGGTCGTTGCCACCTCAGCCATACTTTGTCTGTCTGTAAAATAGGTAGCCATCCCCACGGACCGCCCTCGGTGCTGGAAGCTAACGGTCATCAAGCACTTACCACGTGATGGTTACTGTCCCCGTTACTGCATTCACACTGACTCACTGAACCCTCTCAACATCCCTCCGGGGTGGATTCTGTCATCTTACCATCAGGAAAGCTGGGGTACAACCAGGCTAAATAACTCTCGCCTCACGCACCCAGTTAAGTGGGGGACCTGAGGCTTGGCCAGGAAATCCTCCTACCCTGTCCCCTCCGCCCCCGCTGGCTGGGACAAACCGTTAGCAGAGTCCCGCAGGGGCCCTCTCTGGCAGGGGTCACCACGGACATCCAGTCCCGCTTGCCCTTCTCCAAGAAGCCGGAACAGTGGCTGTCACGCAGGTACATGAAGACCTTCTTGAAACCCAGGTTCTGCAGATGGCACTTGGCCAGGGACACCTTGATGTCACTGGCCCCACACTCCAGCCTACGCTCCAGGAGAGACACATCTGAAATGGGTGGGAAGGCAGGCCTTCAGTCGGTGCCTGGAGCTCAGAGCCCCCAAATTGACCCAGGGGACACGCTGAGCCAAGTACACTGGTCACCAGTGGGTGTGGGGGGTGCTCGGAGCAGCTTCGGGTTCTCCTCCGACACTGACAGAGAAAATCACAGCCTAAGTGTCACCACTTGGGTTCTACACCCAACAAGCCTGCTCCATTCCCCCCAAGAGTGGGGTGTATCAGAGATGCGGGAAAGTCTGGGGGTCTCCACTATCTGGCATTAAATAACATTGATTCCCAGGGAGAAAAAGGGAGAGAAGAAGAAGAAAGAATGAACTAGAGTTTCTTGTTATCTTTCTTTTCTATATGGCAGAGACGGTCCTATCTTGCTTCTAATGTCTTGGTTAGCGTGTGTGTGTATGTGTGTGTGTGGGTGTGTGTTTCAATTTTCTATTTGGAGGCGAAGACTCTCAACATTGCTAAGTTGACAGACAAGGCCCAAACTTGTGATCCTCCTGCCTCAGCCTCCCAGCTTGCTGGGATTACAGGAAGGCGCCACCCTGCCTAGTTGTATTTCCCTCTTAAATAAAAAGCAGTTTGGGCAGAAAACAACAATCAGCCAGAATTTTTATAATATTAAAGTATTTTTAATTTTTTAACATTTGTTCTTTTAAAATTGTCGCATGCTGGGCTCTAATCTTTCCTCACTTATTTTACCGCTGACCTGAGGTAAGTGCTGCTCCTTGCAGAGAAACGCAGCCGGGACTGTCAGCATCCCACATTAACTGGGATTCAGTCCATTTGGAGAAAAACACTTTACTAACAAAAATTGCAGGATAGGAAATCCTTGGATAAAACAAAGTTGCGAAGTCACCACCAGGACTCGCAACTGAAGCACAGAAAATACTGTCCGATTTTGATAATACGGTGAGGGTACAGGGACCAAGAAGACTGTGCCTTGCCAGAATCCCCAGCCGGCCTGCTGGGCACTGCAGGTGGCTCCTGTCACCTCCGACCGCCCAGGTGGCAGCAACTTTGCACCCGCTGCCCTGAGGGGGCCTTCAGAAAGGAGGCTGGGAGAGGAGAATGGGGGTCCCTACTCCCTAGAGCCTAGGGAGCCCCAGAACTGCCTGCCAGCCTCCGTGGGTGTCCTGAGCCTTCTCTTGCCCTCTGATTGGATGCCACCCACCCCGGTCTCACCCGTGACGTTCCAGTCCTCCCTGCACTGGCAGCGCCACCTGCCGTTGTCCGCGATGCAGTCCTCGTCTTCTCGGCACTCGTCACATGTCCCCTCCACCGAGGTGGGATCTGCAGGGTAGCCGGGACAGAGGGTCAGCCAGGGCGCGTCCCAATCCCCAGCTGCTGCCACCCGGGCTTGGGTACGCGCGTGCCCACCTGTGCAGTAGGCCAGATGGCACTCCGGAGGCGCCGTGAGCTTGTAGACGAAGTAGCCGCCGGCGCAGGCCTTCACCTGGACCGGCGCCTGCCACAGGCAGCAGTGGCCGCTCCAGTGCGCACACGCCGTGCGGCTCACGATGCCTTGGTCCGTGGACGGGTGCGTGCCATTGAGCCACATGGGCGCGGCCGTGTTGCAGCGCAGGGTGGGCACGCAGGTGTCGGCCATGCGCACGCCGCTCTGGCCCACGAACCGGTACCAGCCAAGCAGGTCCGAGTCGCACGAGTAGCCGGCACCGTACTCCGCGCTGCGCCAGTACTGGTCCAGGATGAGGTGCTCCCGGCACGGATCCACGCACACCAGCGCTCCATCCTCCCCGTGGGGCACGCAGTCCAGCCCCGGCCCGCAGGAGCCCACGGTGCACTCGCAGTGCCAGCCGTCCCCGCCGTAGCCCTCGGGACACACGCAGGAGTAGTTGCCCTCCGCGTTGACGCAGGTGGCCAGCGCGTGGCAGCGGCTCAGCCCCGGCTCCGCACACTCATCCATGTCCACGCAGCCCGCTTCGGGCGTCAGGAGGAAGCCAGCTGGGCACACGCACGTGTAGGAGCCCAGAGTGTTCACGCAGCTGCTGTTGGCCGAGCAGTTGTGCGCCCCCGGAATGGCACACTCGTCCAGGTCCACGCACACCAGCCCGTCACCTGCGAAGCCATCTTGGCAGGAGCAGGTGGTGACGACCCCGTCCTCCAGGCAGGTGGCATTGCTGTGGCATTCCGAGCACCCTCCTGCGTAGAAGGAGGCGTGGGCAGCTGAGGGACAGCCACTGGTGAGTGACTCCTCCTGCCTCCGGGGAGCACTGCCCTTGTGAGACCCCAACCTACCGTCCCTGACACCCCGGCCCCACGCTCACTCTGATGTGTCTAAATCACATCTTCTTTTGAAACACCCAGGTTCCCGCCTGCAGCGTACAGTGCCTGACACGTTGGGAGGACGTGTGGTGAGGGCGCTGCCCTGTGGCTGCTGCCCCGGGGTCTCCTCACCAAGACCCTGCTCCGCGTCCACTCAGGCCTGAAGACTCCTCCAAGCCCACCTTGCAGGGACCATTACTCTGTCCTCCACAATAAAAAGAACACAAGAGCTCTTGTTCCGGGGGCAGTGGCTAATTGCCAGGCAGCGGGATATACAAGTTTCATTCATTATCTTGCTCAGTCTCTCCCAGGGGCCCCAGGAGACCAGCTTTGGCTGATTAATTGATTGGTGGATTGATTTTGTCGTATTGCGGACGGAGTCCAGCTATGTCCCCGGCCCCCTTCCCCCCCCCCACCCTTTTTTTAAAATTTGGAGACAGAATCTTACTGAGTGGTCAATTGCTCAGGCTGGACTTGAACTCACAATCCTGCCTCAGCCTCCCAGCATGCTGTGATTACCTGCATCCACCCCTGTGACCAACTGCTGAGTCTTTGTTTTAAAGATGAGGAGATGGGGCGGTTCAGAAGGACTAAGTGGTCAATGAGGGCACACTCCAAGAGATCCATGGATTTGGGGCTTTTAACTGTACCCCACAAAGGCATGTATTCATCCTATGGCCCTTGGCCTCTAGGGAGGAGCAGAGGCAGGGTTAGGGCACCGCTCACTGCAGGGAGTGACCGATTCAGGATGAAGAGGAAAGTGTTTGGGGGCCTCTGAGCGTGTTCAAGTTTTGCCTTTTTGAACACAGGGCTCCTGACTTCCCAGTGGAGTGCTCCAAGGTCTTAGAGACCTGCAAGCCGCCCCCACCTTGGGCTACTCCATGGACCGCCACATCAGCAGCACCTGGAAACTGGTGGGAAATGCAGTCTCAGGCCTCATTCCAGACCTGCGAGCCAGAATCTGCATTTTAGCAAAATCTCTAGGTGAGCCCAGAGCACGTTGTAGTCTAGGAAATGGACTTAGAACAAGACTGCGTAGATCTTAAGAGAGACAGGAGAGGGACCGAGGCTGCCTCTGCCATGGGCCCATTGTATACACCACACACACACACACACACACACACACACACACACACACACACACTCACTCACTTGCTTCTGAGGACTCCTTGGCTGCAGCTGCGGTGAACCAAGGGGTCACCACCAGGAGCATCAGCACCCAGGTCAGAAAAGATGGCCGCCCCATACTTTCTGCTCTTCCCAGGTCCGTCCTGCTCCTGGGAGCACCTGCCCGAGGGCGAGGGTGGGTCGGGCCCTGGGGTTTCCTCTGCTTGCGATGCTGAGGTCCTGTGAACAGAGATACGCCTGAACACGTGAGCTAACTCCTTTCTGCACAGTCGGGAGGGATGCTAGGGCCGTACGCTGCAGAACCCTAGGAGTGGCCGTTTGTGTGCTTACTAAAATTGTAGTGGGGCAGCTTGGGCTTTGCTGGGCATTTCCTTGGATGGCGCATGGTGACTCCCAGCCATACCCCACCCTTGGCCCCCCCAATCTCAGGGCATTGCTGAGTCTCACTTGGAACAAAAAGTAGAAAGCCGGGGTGGTGGTTGGGACTCACTGCCTTGTCAGAAGTAGCTTTGGGTTTCAAGAACCAACCTTTAACTTCCAACCTGGAAACTTTCAGCTTGCCCAGATCCACTCATTCAGTCACAAACACGCCAGAGAGAACTAAGTGCCAAGGAGAATAATGACCGTGACCAAACTCCCGTCCCTGCGTGACTCAGGTATTATACACGCGTGGCTTGGGACAAGCAGCTCAAGAGGTAATTCACCTTCGGAACACAGCTTAACATTTCTAGAATAGTCGCTTATTCTACCTAATTGGTAAAATGGCCCCAAGGGGATGTTAGTATCGCCCTCATTTTATAGTAGCAAAAGAGGGGAGCACAAGCGGTAGTGGCAGGGGGAGTTGGGGTGGCAATCAGGATTCAAAGCCCTGTGGCACCGATTACCAAGTGTGACATCGGGCAAGGTAGCTCGGTTGGCTAAGACTCCATTTTTCAATCTATGAAATGGGCCACTGCATCCACAGACTGAGTGTCCAAGAGGTGCCAGCCTCGATCCTGAGAAGTCCCTGCACTCAAAGTAGTTATGACCTAGAGCAACAATATTTTCCAGACCTTTGGGACTAACATAAATTAAAGGGGACAATTCTTCACCATAATCCAGTGCAGCTGCTCCTGCATGTCATCGCCAGCACGCGAGTGCACGCACACACACACACACACACGTACACGCACACACACACACACACGCACGCACGCACACACACACTCACTGAGATGTAAATTGCATTTTTAAAAAACCCCTATCCTTATACTGTGCATTACTTGCTGGTGTGTTCTATTCAATTAAAACAAAATTCCAGCTATAAACCCCAAATGAAATGATTTTATGACTCACTAGTGAGTTGTAAACTAGAGTTTAAATAGCTGTGGGAGGCTGGGCCTGATGGTACAGGCCTATAATCCCAGCACCCTAGGGAGCTGAGGCAGGAGGATCGCAGGTTGGAGCCCCACCTGAACAACGTAGTGAGATCCTGTCTCAAAATCAAAAAAGAAAACAAGCTGGGGATGCAGCTCAGTGTGAGCCTTGGGCTCCATCCCCAGCACAACAAATAATAGTAATCATCTAAAAATTAAAAACCATGGTAGGTGATAGCCTACCAGACACACCACTGTCTGGGCTAATCTAAAATGATGTAAGCAACACTGGGCCAACGCTTTTATTACTTGCTGTATCCCAGTGCCTGGTACACAATAGGTGCTTAAGTCATGTTTCTTCAATACGCACACACACACACAAAAATAGTAGCCATTGTTACCAGCAACTTTTGCCTGGAACGGCAAGGAGGATGACCTGCCGCGGATTGCAAAGCCAGTACCCAGCAGGGTGATGACTCAAGTCTGACTCCGGCCCTGGGCCCAAGCTCTTCATCCCTTTCCTACCTGTCTCACGTAGCGCAGGAGCCACGAGCAGGCCAGCTTGGGGAGAGGCAGGGCAAGGAGAAGCAGCCGCCGACGCCTTACCTACAGCTGACGGCCAGTTTCCCATGCCCAAGCCTGCGCCTCTTATAAACCAGGAGCCTTTGCCCCACGGGCCGTCTCTCCTCCAGCCACCCTCAGGATCTGTTTCTCAAGACTGTTTCCTTGGGGGGTGAAATGTTTGTTTCTTCTTTGGGTATAATGCTTCCTTGCTTCTGTTTTTGTTCCCCTAATAGCCCGAGACCCCAAATGATTGACACCGGGGGGATCACACTTGTACCTGGAAACACAAGGTCTTTGTTTTTGTGCCTTCGGGCACCAAGAGATTCCTTAGTTAGCCATTAACTGGCAAAGCAGTGCCAAGGCGCTGGGCTTTTTCTTGGTCACTAACAAGGACAAAGTGGACACCAGAAGTCACAGAGAAGGCTACATTGGGACAGGGATCGACACGCCTTGACAGAGAGGGTATCTATCCTGCAGGGGTCTCCCAGCGGGAGCACCCCATCCTTCCTACGCCAGCCCCCTCCTCGAGGGTCCTGGCATGAGCAGGAGAGGAGCTGAGAACCCGCAAGGGTCAGAGCCACAAGACAGTTCGGACATCCCTGGACCTGTTGCACCCTGGGGAGTAAGAACTCCAAGGTTCAAGCCAGGCCTGGTGGCTTATAATCACAGCACTCTGGGAGCTGAGGCAGGAGAATTGCAGGTTCAAGTTCAGCCTGGGCAACTTAGCAAGACATTGTAACTAAATCAAAACTCAAAATTAGGGTGGGGATGTAGCTTAGTACAAAGGCCAAATCCTCAGGGAAAAAAATGGGGACTATTTTGAGAGGGGTTGATGACAGTACATCTTACTATGCCCTTCCATCATTCCTCATATGAGCCAGCCGCCCCGCCCACTTTCCCAGTACCTGCCTCTCGCGGGGCTTTCTCAGCAGAGCCACAGGCCCAGCGCTCATCTCCGCAGGGGCCGGACCAGGAATCTGAAAACGAGGCCCAAGTCCCACCCTCTCTCCACCCCCTAGCCCACTGCAGTGACAGAACTGGTGAGTTCTAAACACGCTACCACATCTTTCCCATCCTTCCTCCCAGAAACGCCAAGGAATGCTCCTGCTCACCATCCGCTTTATCCCTTTGCTCCCCAACCCACCCTGGAGCCTCCCCGAAGGCCCGTCCCCCATTCCCTCACCCTCTGTGGGGCTTGTCCCCTTCTCTTGGGACCTGAGAGTGTAGCATCTATCTCTTCTAGGGGGACATTCCCCTGCCCTGTTGACTTTGAATATCTACATTTGAAGAAGAGTAAGCATCTGCCCACCCAACCCAGGCGTGTGGCCCTGTACTACGTCTCTGGGGGTCATTGTTCCGCTTGCTCCTGAAAGTTGTCCACCCTTTCTCCAGCCTCACACATTCACCTCATGGGCTACTTCATTGAGCCACTAAGCGAAGACCTATCACCTCTCCTCATGGTGAAGGTCACAGCCATCATCCGTGAAAGGCATCTCTCCCCCCGTGCTCCCATAACCTTTCCTCCCCACCTTCATTTGACCTTCCAATGGGTCTTTTCTCTTGTCCCCTGGGGTGTTCCCCTCTGCTAACCACCTCTACAAAAAAAGCTCCTTTAATTTTCTGTCCTTTCTGCATTTTTCCTACCTGAATTTCTTTCTTTTTCTCTTCTTTCCTTTCCTTTCTCTGCATGTGGTACTAGAGATCAAGCCCGGGACCTTCACGCAGAGCCACATCCCCAGCCCAGTTCTACTTCTGATTTGGAGAGAGGGTCTCGCTGAGTTTGCCCAGGGTGGGCTCGAACTTACAAATCCTCCTTCCTCGGCCTCTAAGATCACTGGGATTTCAGGCCTGCCCCACCAGGCCCTGGCCTCCCTAGCTGAATTTCTTGGAAAATTTCTTCTTGTTCAGCAACTCACACCCACGTGCTTCCTGAAAGCCCGTCTCCACGAACAAGGCTCGTCAGGACAGTCAAAGACACCCACATGGCGAAGGCAATCGATACTTTCCTTTTTGTCTTTACTTCCAAGTCAGCACTCAATAAATATTTGCTGTACAACGAACCTTACTTAATCCCTTGAAACACATGTCTCAGCTTTCAAACGGGTATGGGAGAGTCGGGTTTTAAAGAATCATGACAGCTGTTGCTGACCGCTTCTCCTGTATCACTCTGTGTCACACTTCGACCTTTGTCTCAAACACTGGGACGCAGCTACACACAGTGCAGAAGAAGACTGAAGTTCAGAAAGGTCGAGTAACTTTCCCAGTAATATACACAGCAAGCTAGGGCTAACACTAGACCGAAACCCAAATCTTCCTCAGATTAACCCCTGTGATACACCACATTCCTTGGGGGTCAAGGATGTTGCATGATCGGCTGTGAAAGGGCCCTGGGGTGACCAGTGGACTTAGGACTTTTTTCAGAAGTGTATGGAGAGTCACAAAGAGAGGCCAGGAGGTGAGGGAAAGAGGTAGAAAGTGAGCCAAGGAAAAAGAGCTTCCCAACAGAAGAGTGCCACCTGTCCTGTCTGTCTACACTGCTCCTGCTCTGCACTCCACCTCTGAGGCTCTGTCACACCTGCAGGACTTGTAGGTGGCACATGTGCTCCCTAGCTGGTGGCTTGTCAGGGGCTCTGCTCCATGTGATTCAGCCTCAGCACCCCCCGGCTCTGGGGCCCCCCTTCCACAGCCAGCCACGAGGCTGTGAGGCAGAGGCAGGTGAGCCCTTCGCCGTGTCCTGAATACTAACACCTGCCCTGTGGGGGCATCTGGCTCGTGTGAGTTCCAGGCTGTTCCCTGCTTCATCTGGATGGGGACAGGCCAGGCTGAGAGGTGTGTGTGGAGTGGAAGCCGGCTCAGGAGGTCTGCACAAGCACAAATGGCCTTTGTCTTATGTGGAGAGACCCCGGTGTTTGATGGAGCCCACGGTCCCTAAGATAATATCCTTCCCTCTGCTCAAGACTGCCCTCCAGGACAGAAGGGCTATGCAGATGTGACTAGCCTGAGGATCCCGGGGTGGGATGGAGAGGTTCCCTGGGCAGCCTGGATGCCTCCGCAGGGGTGTTTTGGAGGAGGTAGCGGGGAAAATGGGAGCCAGAGGAGGAAGGAAACATGAGAACTGAACCCAAGATCCGAGGAATTCCCCCGAAGGAACCGTGTCCCAGGGGCTTCAAAAGGTGAGAACAAGGACTCTCTAGAAGGGAGCACCTCTGAGGACACCTTTGAATTTAGCTGGGAAAAGATTTCTTTTCCATCTCCAGAACTCCATGACAAAAAGTCAGTGTTGCTTGAAGCCATTAGGTCCATGTTAATTTGTCAAAAGAGCAACACAGAGTCCCATCTGGATGTGGGGACGTTCTCTAGTCTTTTGCTCGAGGGTGACCACAGGTCATTTCTCTCTTAATGAGAGGGAAGCTGCCTGCTCATGTTTCTTTTGGTCCATGGACATTTATTGAGCCCCTACTATGTACCAAGCAAAGTCCCAAGTCTTGGGACTACAGTGAGGAAGCAAACAGATATGGCCACTGCAATGGGTGGACCAGCTAGTGAGGGAAGCAGGAAACATACAGTTGCACAACAAAATAATAAGAAGCTTTTAAGTATCAGTATGCGGGATGGCCTCCTGAAGCTGGAGACATTTGAGCTGAGATCTGAGTGCAAGAGAAACACAACTCTGTGATAATGTGGAGGAGGGTATTCTGAAGGGAGTACATTTGGGAAGACAGAAAGGCTAAGAGGAGAGACTGCTGGATTTGCTCAAACACACAGGAAGTGTGGCCGGAGTACAGGAAGTGAGGGGGAGGGAAGAGAAGACCTGCAGGGCTCACCTTTCAAGACCATGCAGGCCAGGGAGGCACATTGAACTCAGTCCTAAAAGCCACTCCTACAGGGCGATCCCAGAGTAGGAGGGCCCCATCCTGGTAGGAAGTGGTACGTATAGACGGCCCAGCCTCTGGAGTGGGGTTGTGTGGGATCTAGCCCAATGGTCTAGCTGGGAAATGCTAACTGGCTGCCTAACCTCCCCGTTCCTCAGTTTCTTCACCTATAAAAGCGGACAAACTCATCCTTCTGTGATATTACAGAATTAGAAGCACAGGCATGTAAATACTTGTGACCTGTTATGTAAATATTTGAGGCACAGGTATGTAAATACTTGTGACCTCTTCTGGATGTGCTGCAGCTTTCTTGCAGCCCTGGCTGAATTCCAGACCAAAGAGCTCTCATAAGGCAGCACCAACCAGGAAACAGAGGCAGTGAAAAAATCAGGACCAAGGGCATCAGAGGCTTTATTACCCAGACCCTTCCCACCCCACCACAATGACATATAGAATTATCGGAGTAGATCCACTCACAAGTGATTGATGCCTGAAAAATGAGCCCCTGTCCTCCTGGTCTTGGAGGAGCTAAAGTTCTTCCCTGGTTTTCACTTTCCTCTCTCGTCGTAGACGCCCTTTCGGCTTAGCTGCCTCCTCTTCCTCCTCAGCGCTCTCCTTCTGTCCCACGGTCACTTCCTGTGTGGCCGCATTCTCCAGCTTATGCCATTCTTCCTTTGGTCCTTCCAGCTTGGTCACCTTGTCCAGCTGCCCGGAGAACTCTTCTTCCAGGAAAGATTCTTCTCGGTCCTCACCTGGTTCTTGCTCTTCTAGCACTTGATCTTGGCCAGTGGACAACAGCTATTTGAGGAAAGGTGAAAAATTGGGAGGGAGGGGACAAAGAAAGAAGGAAATGGATGTGATCATTGGCATTGTCAAGACTCTTCTGGGTGTGCCCAGAGAGAGCCAATCTTTGGGCTGGGTATCCTTAATGGCACAAAAGGTCCTGGCTTGAAGAGTAAGGTGTCCACCTGTGGTTTTGCCCAACTAGTAATTGGGGGGACCACAGCTAAGGCTTGGATCTGAAATGTCCCCCCAAATCCTCATGTGTTTGGATTTTCTAGAGTCCCGATGCAACCATGTGCTGGTAAGAGGTGGCTGGAAGGGGTGGGGCACTGGGAATTGACCCACACTGGGACATAGCTGGAATGATGTATGCTAGCTCCAACCTTCCTTACTCTCTTGGCTTCCTGTCTGCCATGCTGTAAACAGCTTTCCTTCAGCTACACCTCTGGCATGTGCTTCCACCATTGCCAGCCACCTATGAATGGACTAAGAAAATAAATCTTTCTTCCCTTAAGTAGTGGATGTTGGATATTCTGTCTCAGCAAAAAGAAAGTGACTAAGACAGAAATCACCTCTCTCTTAATGAAGTTCACAGGGGTGGCTGCCCAACTGCTGACTCGAGGACTGGCCCGCTGACCCAGGCTTAGCTGTGTCCTTTCCAGGACACAGCTTAGGACTACTGAGTAGTAGGCGCTGTGTTTCTAAGCTGGAGGAGGTTTGTTCAGAGCTGTGGGGTGATTGCTGACCCAAGGGGGAAAGTCCTTGCTTAGGAATGAAGCCAACATTGAAGAAACCAGGGATGAGACGACAGAAGCCAAGTTGGAGCCTCTTGACCCCTGTGTGTGCATTTCCACCAATTGTGTGGTATAAATTCTTTGATGCTTGCAGTAGAAACCCAAACAGGGCATGACCTCATGGAGGTACAGTTAAGGAACAGGGTGACTGTGGTCCCATCCATCAGTAGAGTAATGTCAAAGGGCAGAATCCCAGCAAGATATCTGGTTGCCATCTCAGGGAAGTGGACAAGGTGATCACAGTCTCAGGAGCTGGGTGCTCCTTTAGAACCTTTGCTCTACCTGGTGTTTCTAAAATCTGCTGTCTACTTTCTGTCACTAAATGCCCTTGAAATATAGGTCACCAGTAAATCCACCCACACTGGGTGGCTGTCCACCTGTCTTCACCCATCATGAGACAGCATGGGCTCATGGGACTCTTGGCACTCTTTTATTTAGACCACTGGCATTGTGGTTTGGATCTGGACTACCCCCTGAACTTCCTAAGTATTTGGGTATCGTGGATTATATGTGGATGTCATGTGCTATGAGGAGGTGGGGTCTAGCCAGAATGAATGAATCATTGAGATTTGACCCAAAAGGGGTGGATGATTGGGGCTTGACCTGGAAAGATATACAGTAGCTTCACTTTCCTTGATCCCTGCTTCCTGTCCACCATGCTATGAACATCCTTTCTCTAGCTAAGTCTCTGCCGTGTGCTTCCATTGTCACCAGTCACCCTTGAGTGGACTGATACTTTCTGAAACTATGGGCTAAAAGAAACCTTTCCACCTTTAAGGTGTGGGTGTCCCAGGAGTGAAAATTGACCAAGACATTTAAGTTCCTGGCAATGGTATATGGGAGCAGAGGAATCCAACATGGCACCACCACCCCTTACCTCATCCTCATCTTTAATCTTAATCTTGACTTGGCTTGCCAGGAAGTCAGAAATGCCCTCCAAGGTGTGCTCTCCCTTATACGGTACAGCCTAGGAGAAAACAGAGCAGGGTTAGGACAGGAGCCACCTCCTACAAGGTGCTCACGGACCACAGGGAAGATGAACCCAGACTTGAATTCCTAACCACCTCACCACAGTAGGGGTTCCTCAGAGCCTCCATTGCCTTGGCTGTAAAGCAAGCACAGTAAGTGTTCCTCCACTACAGGACTGCAATGTGGTGGGTCCCAGGGGACCAGTTAACCACTGTCTCCATTACTCAGCCGTGCAAGCTGCTTGTTGAGACTCTCTGACTCAGTTTCCCTATCTGTGATACACAAATAATAAGAGTATCTACCTCATGGTATTGTGGTAAGTATTAAGCAAATTAATATATGAAAATTGCTTTAAAGGGGCCTGGATCTTGCAAAGTATTAAATGCATTTGCTACTATTATTATGGACTCTAATAAGGAGAATAGCTACTGACTTCTTTCATTTCCTTCATGTATATATTATATAATATGTATGTATATATTTTTGAGATGTCGTGTCTCTATGTTGCACAGGCTGGCTGCAAACTCCTGGGTTCCAGTGATCCTCCTGCCTCAGCTTCCCAAGTAAGTGGGACCACAGGCACCTGTGCCACCACTCCCAGCTAAATAGTTGTGATGAATATTTTAAAAGGCATCTCACACGCAGTTGGCCCCATCACCAGGGTTTCCTTCCCTCTTTCCACCTGAGGACAGTTGAGAGGCCACTCGCGACCCACCAGTGGCCTAACCTCTCTTGCAGGGAGCTAGTGATCAGTGACTCAGGCTGATCCTCCCAACCTCCCTGGAAGCTTCTCCCACACAAGGAGGATGGCAACTCCTTGACCACACTGGGGTCCTTCCGTGGCCACTGCCTGGTTCACACCATACTTCCTACCCAGGGTTCTCAGCCCCTTCTCTAGCCTGATTTAAACCCCACTGCTCTGCAGCATTCCAAGAGATTAAAAGCCCTCTGCTGGGTCTGCCCTCCTGAGCCTGTGCCCCCCTCCTCTCGCACCACACTTAGAGGTGGACCCGTACCACAATGGCTTCTTCTCGAACTCCTCTCAGGGACAAAAGCTGGACTCTCGCTGCTTCGATTGACAGTTCCCTGCACACCCAGGTGGCCTGGAGATCATGTCCCATCAACATGGATGATGACCAGCTGATGAATAGGTCCCAGGTGGAACAGGTGTGGTGGCAGCTCCCACAGTAAGGTCCCCCCACTGTAATCCATGTTCAGGGGTGGTCAAAACAGTGGGGAATGTTTACATTCTTAAAAATATGTTATAGTAAAAGACACATTGTCACGAATCCCCCTCAAAAGTCTCCTGCCTTGCTTTGCACACGCTTACCCCACTCTCCCCACCAATTTCTGAAGCAGTTCTGGAAGTCCTCTCTCATGAGTGTCTTTATAAACTGCAACTGTGCATACGGTGTGTGTCGCTGCCGAGTGCATCCAACAGAAAGCCAATCTCATGAACACACAAGGACGTCCTCACCCGCCTGATTCTCTGACCACTCGGGCACCGTGGGATATCTGGCTCTTTTCCAAAGTCAAAAGGACCATGAAATGGAAGTGTTATGAATTGGTTCAGGACATCAAGGCAGCCACAATAGCGAGACTAAAAACACTCATAAAACAGGACTCCCAGGACTGCTTCAGGAAGTGGCGAGAAAGATCAGACAAGTGCATTAGAAGCAAAGAAAAGAATTCTAAGGGGGTATTCATGTCTTTTACTGTGAGGATTTTTTTTAAATTAATCATTCACTATTTTTTGATCCCACCTGAACACGGGGTACAACTCAGCCTTGGTGCTAGAGGGACCCAGGAAACTCCGACCAGTCAAAGCATCCACACCCACCGGGCCACAGTGACTGGGTCCAGAAGCCACGAACCCAAGCCGGGCACAGCTGCATACACTGAGTCTTGGCACTTTAAGAGAAAACAGTCTTTGACCTTGAACAGAAGAGTACAGGGCCACCAGTGCTGAGAAGGAAGCTGGTTTGGTCAAAAGTAGAGCTTGCAACAGGGAGAAACTGAGTCCCTGGTGACAGCATCCCAGGAGTTTCCATCACGTGTCCCGAGGGCGCCTCACCTCTTGCGAGTCGGTGGGGAACAGCCTGAAGAAGGGGCAGCGGTCGGGCTGCGCCAGCTGGATGTCATTGGCCGTGAAGTCGACCTTGGCCACGGTGACTGTGGGGTGGTTCTGATACTTCCTACCCAGCTCCTCCAGCACTGGGAACAGCGCCCTGCACTCCTCAGACCAAGGGGCATCTGGAAGAGAAGGGGTCTCCCTGGGCCACCTGCTGACAGGGACCTTGAAGGCCGAAGCCACCCAGGAAGCGACATCTTCTTACTCCCATGGCCCGCCTGTTTTGCAAATTATGCTCGCCTTCCCTCATCCACGCATTAGGTTATTTTCACATTTCAGCCATAGCACCTGAGGGCTGTTAAGTACAACAAGACAATGCTCAGTGCAGTGGCACAGGCCTGCAATCCCAGCACTCTAGGAAGCTGAGGCAGGAAGATCGCAAATTCCAGCCCAGCCTGGGCAGCTTAGTGACTTAGCAAGACCCTGTCTCAAAGTAAAAAAAAAAAAAGAAAAAGGGCTGTGGATGCAGCTCAAAGTGGAGTCCTGGGTTCAATTTCTAGTAAGAGAGGAAAAAAATTTTTAAAAAGCTCTTTCTTCCCAGAAGCTAACACTTCCAGTGTGCTAACATTTTTCTCTCATTTTATATTTTTCATTTCTTCCTTTTATAAAGAGCATAACTTCTATTCCAGTTGAAAGAGAAAGCCCAGAAAAATACTTATGCTTATATTTTACCTTATGATCTGAAAAAAATGTAAGTGTGCTTGTGTTGAGAGAGAGAGAGGGGGAGAGAGGGAGAGAGAGAGAGAACGTGTGCATGTGTGTTATAGCCCAGGGGGTTTTCTAGTGGAGGTTAAACTTCTTGCCCAAGGTCATCCAGTAATTAAGCAGAAGAAACAGGATTTGAAGATGGGCTACTGTGACTAGCAACAATCATCCTACAAATACAACAGAGGGTGATGTATTCAGACTATGCCTTTCCATCCCTTAGAGAAAGCCACGCCCACAAAGTGAACAGGTGTGCCCCAAAAATGTAACACGTACAAGTCACCCCTGGAAAGATGTCAGCAGAGTTTCTATGGGACAGTTAGCTCCGTCTGGGTGTGTTCCAGGCCCTGATATCCACATGGAGACCAGACAGCAGCTCTAACACAAGGAAACCAGGCTGGCCTGACCGCCCTGAGCTCAAGTTCTGGCTCCTGAGGGGCAGGATGTGGAGCGGGGAGGGGGGGGACATTGTGTCTTTGCCTGATCACACACCATTTATAAACCAAGTGCCTCCATGACCAGCCCCCTGCAGCAGCACCGTGGGCCCCCGGGGAAGCAGGAGGGAGCGCAGTGCATTCTCAGAGAACCGATCTGACAGCCCCGCTTCCAAGAAAATCAGAGTTCCTTTGTCTTTCACCAGAGCCAGTGCATCTTCTCGGAATGCCGGCTATGTCTGGAATCGCTCATGTTAGCAGCTGATTTCAGTGAGTCACTGGCACAGACCTTGGATGCCTCCGTCTGAGGACAAGAGTCCATTTGGATGAGCTTGTAAAAAGCCTGTGTGGCACAATGGGTCCAGGGGTGGCGATGGGCTTTCTTTGAAGTTTTGGCCTTTCTACCTGCTCTGTGACCTGAGGGAGGTCACGAACTTCTCTGAGGATAGCGTTCCCAGCCCGAACTGTGGGGACAGCCACCACACCCTCCTCACGGGGTTATTATGGCACCAAACTCATGCTTGGCTCTTATAGGTGCCCATTAAAATGTAACTGCCTCTTAAAAAATAAGCACCTTGGGGCAACATTAGTCACCTTCCCGGTGTCTCGTGGAGGGAGCAGAGGCCTTGGTTTAGCTCTCACGTGCGAGGCAGAAATCGTGGGAAAGGGCAAAGTCTTTAGGGAAGCCTTGGAAATAATTATAAGAGGAATAAAAACAATAGTAACAGTTGTCATTTACCAAGTGCTCATGAGACATTAGACTGTGTGTTGAGTCCCTTACACGAAGAATTTGGGTCCGTGCCCCAATATGGACCATCAGATAAGACACATACAACCCACGAGCAGCAGAAGAAAGCTGGATGGCACTGGGAGTGGGGGCTGTGCCGTCAGAACACCCAGGTTCAGAGCCCAGCGCTGCCCTTCCTGGCCATGCACTGCCAGGGACCTGCCTTCACCACCCTCAGGGTCAGCTTAGAAGGGACGAGAGTAGCTACTTTCACGAGGACAGTGGGAGGGTTAAATCGGACAAGGTGTGCAGGGCTCAGCATCGGGCATCCACACATTGCTAGCCATGGGCATGAGTGGCAGTCGTTTCGTTATAAAGAGCCACAAGCCTGGACTTTATCAAAGTCATTCCCTACACTCCATGAGATAGATCTTGGAGACAGCCTTGCACTATAGCATCTATTCTTTTTGATACTGATGATTGAACCCAGGACCTTTGCACTGAGCTACATCCCCAGCCTTTTTTTTTTTCTTTAGTTTTTATTTTGAGGCAGGGTCTTGCTAAGTTGCCCAGACTGGGCTCAGACTTCCCATCTTCCTGCCTTAGACTCCCACAGTTCTGGGATTACAGACATGCCGGTCAGATCTTGATCCCAGCTTTGTCACTGTCCACGGATCACCCTTGGCCTAGGGCACGGATGGATTCTCAAAACTGCAGTGCTCAAGAATTCAGGAGCAAACCTTAATAACTAACATGGAGCCCTCAGGTTCCCTCAGGCCCTCCTTCTGTGAGGTACTTACAGAACAACACAAGCACATCCCTTTTCTTGTCAAAGACGACTACATCGAAGTTCTTCCCCACGAGCTGCTTCACTAGGCCCCCATCCCAGAATTTCGGAATCTCTTCACTGGATTGATGTTTCTAGGGGAGGGGAAATTAAGAGGTCTAACGGTGTCCAGAAAGGGACACAAATTTGTGGTTCCCACCCAAATAGCAAGTCATGAGCATGTCTCCCTTCCCCCCACCTCTCATCTTTCCATGACAGCCTGGGTGGAAAATGTGTCAAATGCTGAGATAGGCTGTAAGTTTGATGTCAGCCCCAGAGTGCCCAGGGTTGGCTGCGGTCCAAGCACAGAGGAGGAGGAAGAGCCCAGCCACAGACTGAACCTTTCAAACACACGATAGGTGGGATTCCTAGGTGAGAGTGGACACCATTAGCACCTTAACTAGTTTTTTTTTTTTTTAATAGATGCCCCGATTTACTCTGAGAATCAAGACTAAGATCTTTCACATGGCTTAAAACATCGTTCTCAGTCTGGCTCCTGCAGCTTGCCCCAGCCGGTCCCCATTCCTCCCTTGGCTTTCGGCAGCCATATTGGATTCCAGCTGGCGCAAAGGTCTACACTTTTTGAAACTTTCATCCTTTTACTATGCGAGGGTAGTGAGAGGACAGGGACAATGGGGTACACGCAAGTGGTCTGGAGTTCAAATACACGTGACCTGAAGAATCAGGAGAAGGGGGTTGAGGGTGGAAGAAGGAGAAATCGTAGGCCAGTGGCAAGAAGGACACCAGCCTCTCCCCTTGGGCTTGTGATAACACACGTAAAAGAAGTCCAGCGCCCCCTTGAGGAGGTTAGAGGGGGGACAGTGGCTGCGAGAAGAGGAACAGAGCTTGTGGAGCCCTTCAGAGGCAAGGTGGCCATTGATTTTGGGTTGCCTGCAGAATTTCCATTTATTCCTACTATTCTAGAACATTCTTGAAGAATGCCTTTATTATGCTTTAAAAGCATAAAGACCACCCCCCCCCCGAACTATTTGAAAGGTGATTGGCTCAAGGAGGTTCATCTGCTAAGAATTTCATGTGCTGTTAAAATGTGGGGTCTGCAGGGAGAATGAGCCCCTGGGGTGTGTCCTGGAAGTGTACACCTCCCTCTCCTGCTCCCCCCTTCTGTCTGCTTCCTGGGTCCCATGAGTTGAGCAGTTTCTGGGGCTAGAGGGTGTGGTTCAGTGGTTAGAGTACTTGCCTAGCTTGCACAAAGCCCTAGGTTCAATTCCCTAGCATCGCATAAAAATAAGCTGGGAGTGTTGGCACATGCCTGTGATCCCAGCACTTGGGAGGCTGAGGCAGGAGGCCTGCCATGAGTTTGAGGCCACGTAATGAGTTAAGGTCCAACTTGAACTACACAGTGAGGCTGTGGAGAGAGAGAGAGAGAGAGAGAAAGAGAGAGAGAGAGAGAGAGAGAGAGAGAGAGAGAGAGAGAGAGAGAGAGATACCTCTACCAGGCCCTGCAGCCCATTGCTGTTTTTGCCTTGGACATATTGGCCTTGCATGGACTGAGATCCCAAAGCTATGCATGAAAATAAACCTCTCCTTCTGTAAGTCATGGGCACTGGGTATGGTGTCCCAGCAAAAGGCAAGTGACCAAGACAGTCCCTTCTAGTCCCCAGGTGTCCTGGTTTGGAAAATAAATGACATGGTTCCCTTCCTCAGTAGGGCAGTGGAGATACAAGGCCAAATACATAGCTGGCAGCAATGCATTATGTGAATATCTTTCTGAGGCTCCACTCCCTCCCATAACATAGACCCTTGCTAACCCCACCCAAGCAAATGCTGCATGAAGCCTTGAAGCTAAATCCAGATTGCTCACTGCACTCTGTCTCCTCCTCCTCCCCAAAGCCAGCCTCTCCCCTCGGCCACATACGTTTTCCCCAATAGCACCTACAAGGGGCTAGGAGCCTCCTTCTAGAAGGTTAGCCGCCCCACAGAGTTCCCACAGCACACCCACTTTACAGGTCAAGAACTCATGGTGGAACCACAGGCTTGAAATATTTCAAACATTGGGGAGACTCAAGGAGAGGGACATGAAGAGGTTTCCCCTTGTTGTGCCATGAGGTTGACCTCCTATTCCACCCTTCGTCCAGGTGACCAAAGCTACCAAAGGTGTGCTTTTGAGTTCCTGGAGAGAAGTTGCCTGAGCACAAGCTTACCTTGGCTCTTCGATTCAAGAAGCTGTAGCCAAATTTCTTGAGGGTGTCGTAGGTGATCTCGTCTGAGGGCATTTTGTACAAGGCATTCGAGCTGAGGTTTAGGATTTGAACACAGGGGACATTGACCTTCAGGACATGGAAGTGCTGCAGGACGTATCTATTCCTGGGCTCGTCCACATCCAAGAGGATGAAGAGAATCTACCAAAGCAAAGAAAAACCCTTGTCTCTCCAGAACTCTGTCCCCAAGGGAAGAAGTTGCTGGACAGCTGTGCACTCATTGGGTGGAAATAGGGGTATCTGTGGAGTGCCACTGAAAGGCTGCTCTCTTCGGGGCACGTGCAGCCCAGGACCAAAGCACATAAGCAGGTAGCAGCCACCTCCTTGGCCCCAGGGTCCTGTGCTGTGCCCCCATCCATGCAACTTGAAGAAGTCAGGAAATTCTGAGCTCTCTCACTCTCTGGTGCTGTGCCTCAGTTTCCCCATCTGTAAGATGGTGGTTATACTAATACTACCTTCTTTAGAGAGCTGCTGTGATAATTCACCGGGACAATGGATGTTCAGTGGCTGTCAGGTAGAAAATATTCATTATGTGACAATTCTTGTTAGTACTAGAAGCTATCAAGGAAACCCATGACTCCAACCATTCATCAATTTTTATAGAGAGTCTGCTCAGAATTTTGCCAAGCACTGGAGACACAACACTGCTCAGAGGAGACATAATCCCTGTCCCATGGCACTTCTGTTCTTGGGAAGTGACAATTAGACGAGGGAACAGCACAGTGCGATAGTAACTGCACAGAGGCAGGGACCCAGAGCTCAGTAACAGTTGGGGAGTCAAGAGGAGAACGGGAGGAGGTTACACCCGGCAGCCATGGGCCAGGCACTGGCAACTGTCCCTGCAAAGACTGGTGGCAAAACAAAGACTCAGTGTCCTAGAAAAAACCAGGAAAGGCCTGTGTCCTCAGGACTGTGGAAAAGAGAATCATGGGAGATGAGGTCAGATGGGGTCAAGGGTGAGGTCAGAGGTCATGAAGACTAATAAATGAGCGACGGGATGATTGTTTTTAAATAGTCACCTGTTGGCACAGAAGAAGCAAGACTGGAAACAGAGAGACAATTTAGAGGCCCCTGCAGAGACCTGGCGTCAGCTACTTTAGGCCTTTCATCTATGTAAAGACAAAGGACCCTACAGTAAGCCACTCTTAGAGACACTGGAGAGACCACAAGCCGCAAAGCAAACCTAGTGACCTATCCTGGGAGCCTTTCAGCAAGTACTGGCTACCCTCTAAATCAGGGGCGCTACAGCAGGGGTGGGAATGTCTGGCTTGTGGGCCACCCAAGGCAACCACCACATAAGGAATGGGGTAATTTTTGTTCTACCATCTAGAAGGCTAATTTTTTAGGTGATAATTTTGTACGGCCTGCAAAGGATGTCATAAGTATCCATATGGCTCTGGGCAGAAAATAGGTCCCCCACCTTATGTGGCTTGGATCTAGAATGTCTCTCAAAAGTCTTGAATTTTATGAATTGTCTATGGAAACATATGCTGTTGGGATATTGGGCCTGGTCTAGAGGAATGGATTACAGGCATGTAGATTGAATTATAGGCATGTAGTGGGGGATTACCACACCTTCCACTGAGGATGGGCTCATACGAGGACAATCACTGGGACAGACCTGGAAATATATATATATGCTGCTACCTTCCTCTGAGAAGAGACTGGACTTGATGGGACTTAGCTTCCAGTTTGTGATGTCATGAGGAGCTGCCTCCACCTCTGCCTCTGCCATGTACTTCTACTGTTGACAGCCAACCGTGAGTGGACTGTGACCTTCTGAAACTGTGAGCAAAAGTAAACCTTTCCTCCCCTGAATTTGTGGATGTTGGGCATTAAGTCACAGCAATGAAAAAGTAACTAACACACCACCCCTGCGCTAAGAGGGCAGACATGGGGGATACAAGCCACTGCAGCAATTCATCTGTCCGGCTTTGCTTCAGTAAATAGCCTTTGGGAAGCCCAGTAGTTAACAGCAACAAGAATTTAGAACCTCATCTCTCAGTCTGTGCTAAAATAAACCCAGCTATACCAAAGAGTTAAAAAAAAAAAATAAAAGCTTCAAAAAAGGTGACTGAGCATTGACCATGATGGACAGAAGAAATAGAAAGCAATCAGGCCAAAATCAATTTAATTACATCAGAAACCATAATGTGTAAAATTGAAATATATTTATAAGAAATATTTCTGGGACTGGAATTATCTTTCTGGAAACTAATACAGTGGGATGTCGAATGAACATTGAATATGTGTCTGTTTTAGTGGCTTAATTATGTGTTTATTTTAGGTTTCAATGATTTTCATCATCTGGTTTCACTTCAGAATAACTTTCATGAAATTAAAAAACTTGGCTTTATCAGCCCAGGCTGGACTCCCACTCGCGATCCTCCTGCCTCAGCCTTCCAGAGTGCTGGGATTCCAGTGTGTGCAGCCGCACCGGGCTAAGTTTTTCCATTTTCTTGGAACTCTGTATTTCCAACATGAGGAGATGAAGCCTCAGCGATTAAGAAACTTGCTGAGACACAAGATCTTACGAAAGGAAGAGAATCTGAATTCAGGCTTGTGCAATATTTAAGTCGAGTATGTCGGTAGTTTTCTCCTGCACAGTTTGTGCTGCTTTTCATCTCAGCTTCTTGGTATTCCCTCCTCACCTCCAGGCCAAAGGCTCCGTTGAATCCCCCGCCATGAGTGGAAGGTGGCCGGTCAAAAAAGCAACCAAGCCATCACATGCCCATAACAAACTTATGCAAAAACCAGAGAAGTGGCACATGTTTGGCAAAAAAGAAAAAAAATAGAATTACACAGCAAATACTGTACAGCATGAATATGCAAATCATGAAACAGGTATGCAAATAGAGATGCAAATCTTTCCTGACTTAATTATTAAGAAGCAGGGCAGGCAAAGGGCCTGGGGTCTGTATGTCTAGGGTCCTGGTCTCAGAGCCCCAAAGAGCCCTGGCGCATTCGACACACCTTGTTTTGGAATTCCTTTGCCACCAGTTTATAGTGGTGAATGATGCTACTGGATGACTCAGAGCTTCTGGAGACAAACAGCAACATGTGGTTTAGGATGCGTAATTCTTGAATGAGATCCTTGTTCTGCAATCACAGGGAAAACATGTCACCTCCAGCTCACACAGCCACCCCGGCTACCCTCTCCCTGGAACACTTTGCCCACTGACCTTGGTATTGTATTCGATCACCAGATCTGTAAGGTGCTTTTTGATGACTTGATCTAGGTATTGCTTGTTGGTGCTGTCGTTAATAAGCTCTTGGCGATTCACAACTTTTCCCTTGGACAAAAGAGGGAAAACATTAGAGGGCCGTCGCTTTCTGGGACACGGGAAGTTAATAAATATAAACGACACAATTTGGATAAAAGAAAAACACCAAGAATGAGCAGCAGGTGTGATACAAGATCCAGGTATACTTAATGAATATGCGCAATCTGTGGGTGTCACACAGGCATGTGGGATCCACGGAAATCTCAGAGCTACCATGACAGGGTGTGATTGATGGACAACCCCAGTCGCCATGGTCTAAAAACCCATGAAAATTTGTGTGCCAAGATTGTGCAGCTTTGTACACCCTGGCACAATGAGGGTATTGGAGTCTTGGAAATACTGAGGCAAACCCATTCACTCCTGGGAGATCCAGGCTCTGCAGATAGGGCAACTTTAATGACATGTCTTAGAATTCTACTTCACTCAAAAACTCTTCCATCCAGCCAAACTTCCTTCCTTCCTTCCTCCCTTCCTTCCTTCCTTCCTTCCTTCCTAGAGCTCAGACCTTTATACAGTCTAATAGTTCTCTGAGTATTCCCTACCTCTTTGCTTTTCTTCTCAGCTATTTTCCATCATACAATATAGTATATAACACTTTTACATATATAATCTGGCTCAGTAAGCATTTCTCAGAAGGATCTGGACAAGCACAGGGCATATGACAATTCTTCATAGCCCAGGCTGGAAGTCCGTCAGGGCAGGAGAAGCAGCAGCTATGTCCTCCTATGTCTTCCGTCTTTTTCACCTCTACTTGTCCCACCGTGGACCCCACCTGGACGACAGCTGTGGCCTCTCACTGGTCTTCCCCTTTCTCTCCTTGCTTCTCCCCAACCCACACCCCACACTACTGCATCTGGGCCACTCAAGCCAATGCCCACTAGACCCATCTTGCTATGGAGTTCTTGAAATGTGCCTGGCGCAATTAAGGAACAAAATTCTTGATGTAATTAATTTTCATTTACATAGTTGCATATGGTTAGTAGCTGCCAAATTGGCTCACTCGGGTGTAGATCCCAGAGAGGGAGGGAAGGTTGGAGCCCAGTGAGCTCAGGGTGTGAAGGGCTTTGTAGACTTTGTTGAAGATTTATCTTTAATCTAATAGCAGAACGGTATTCTAGAAAGGAGGAGGGATGCGTTCAGGGTGGATTTCTGAAGAGATTGCTCTTTATTTAGAGCTATACACTCAGCCCATTTTTTGATTTTTGATTTTGTGGCTGAGTCTCCCTAAGTTGGATCAGCAGGAGGATCACAAGTTTGAGCCTAGCTTTGGACAGCTTAGTGATTTAGTGAGACCCTGTCTCAAAATAAAAAATAAAAAGGGGGCTGGTGATGTAGCTCAGTGTGAAGGTCCTGACTCAATCCTCAGTCCTGAGGAAGAAATAAAGAGAGAGAAAAAAGAAAAAGAAAGAAAGAGAAAGGAAAGAAAAATAAGAGAAAAGAAAAGAAAAAGAAAAGTGGTAACAGTGCCAGATGGCCAGACAGGACAGAAATCACCAGGAAAGTGAGATGTCTCAGGTCCATCAGTTCAATGCGACTTACCACACAGATGGAAGAAACAGTGTGACCCCAAACCCTGTACACTTTCCACTACTTGGAACTAGGAACGACTGCCTAACAAGAAGGTCAAAGTCTTACCTTTTTGAACACCAAGACACTATCAAGGATCACGTGGAAACGTCCCAAGGTATTTTTGATCTCAATCACTCCAAACGTTAGCTCTGGGAAGTCTTTGATCATATTGTAGAACATTTCTGCTACCTCTTCTTCTAGATCCTATTTGGGAAAGCATATTTGGTTTTTTAAAAAATGTCTGACATCTTTAAGAGAAATATGGAAATGATGGTCAATCTGTTTCCTCACTTTTCCAAGTTTTGGGAAAGTTTCCCTGGGCCACACCATTCTCTTTCATGAGGGTTTCATACTAAAAAAGTGTCTCTGGTCTCAGAGATCAGCGGACAGAGCTGCCTCTCTTTTCCTTTCTTAACCACTAAAATAAAGGCTGTGCTAACCCATAGTTGGAGAATTTGCAACATTAATTCCTTAATTACCTGCCCAAGAGGCAGCTGATTTGACCACAGGCAATACCAAATATGAACCAGGTATCACTTTATGCCTAGAGGTTCAACCTTCATTTTTCATTTCATCAGAATGACCACTGTGGCCAAAACCACTCAAAGAAGGAGAAAGAGATGAGACACCTACTGCCCCGATGTTCACGATGTTAAAGTTCTGTCTCTATACCGAGGACAGGATTCATCAATTCAAAGCAAATGAGTTAAGGAACATCAGAAACCCATCTTCTCAAAGCAGAACCAATGTTCACATTATTTATAAATATAAAAATAAAATAAAATAGAAAGTTCTTATGATATATTTTATAATTGATCAAAGTAATTTGTGTTCTCCCTCATTAAACCTGTGATGAGGGTTGTTGTGTTTTCAGGTAACTGTATGCTTCTATAATGTTAATGGTTTTCATTGACAGAGATACTTAGGGAGTAGCTAGGCATGCAGTGTGGCCTGGGCCAAGCATGGCTAGTGGTAACCAATCAGAATCTTAGAAAACAATGGCTCTGAAACCAGAAAAATAAAGACATCTCTTTATTCTAGAATGTTCTCAATGAAGCCACCCAAAAATCAATTTTACTATTAATTAATGTATCCATTTTCTCTCCCTTCTTTCCATTCCTGCCCATCTTTCTAGCTAACAGCTCATACTCAAGCTACCATTTTGTTTTTGTCGTTGGAACCCCAGAGCACCACCAGAAAGCTAACTCACCTGTTGGGAAAAACTGGGCATGAGACAACCAGGCTCATCCCAGGGCTCCTCACCTACCCCTCCCCAGATGCAGCACCCTCACTGGAAAACCACCTCCCCCTCTTGACTCCAGTACCTGGAAGAAGCCAATGATGGCCAGGGGCCTGGATTTCACAAAATCTGCCAACTGCTGACTGTTATTGAACAGAAATGCTTTCTGGCTAATTTGTCTTCTCAACCACACCACCAAGGCTGCAGATTCAACCACTCCTGGAGAAAGAGAGAGTATGTGTATCAAATGGATCCCTAGGAAGTGTCCTTCTGGGCAGAATCCAGGCTTATCTTCCCCAAACATGTCTTGGGGTCCCCTTCCTTGAAGGCCAAGGTCAATACCTCCTTTCCCTCCTCTCCCAGGCGCCAAGGTATGACCATTCACAATAGCAACAAGACATCATTGAGCTCGATGTGGAGTTCACTTGGTTTAAATCTCTCCAACAACCTTATGGGGTAGATACTCTTACTCTCCCCTTTTTACAGGTCAGGAAAGCACGGCTCAACTTTCTCACAGTCACTTAACTAGTGAACCTGGAATCTAACCTAGGAGGAAACATTCCCAGCCTCTTTTTCTTCTGTACCTTCCGAGGAGACGGGAAAATGGATTTATTTTCTTGAAAAGAAATTTAAAAAAACCAGCTAGCTCTGTAACCTTGGGGAAAAATCTCATTTTCCCTCTATGACTCCAACTCCCCAGCTGAGACCCAACTCCCTGCTGAGGTCATAGAATCCTGACTTCCATTTTTCAGCTATTCTGTGAGAGGCGCCAGCCACACAAAGATCTTAGCTTCTAAAATGAAGACACATACTCCATCAGCAGAGACATAATGGCAGACCAGAATGTACCCAGGGCTTTGGAGAGACAGACATGTGTCTCTTAGGAGCATTGATTTCATGTGACATCAAGTAATGTATATTATAATTTTACATCAATGTGTCCTATAGAACAGAGTGAAACATTTTAAATGGACTTAGGAGAGGAGGAATATTTGTTGTGAACAGCTCTTGGCTATTTTCAGACCTCTATTCATCCATTCTCTCTTTCATTCCTTCATTTATTCACTCGTCTGTCAAAGCTGCATTAAGTGCCTGTGATATTGGGTAAGTATAGGTGCCACGCTTGTCCTGGAGCTGAGAAGAAACAAACACACCCCCCTGTGTCTTGAAGCATCCAGTCTACTGAGGATGACAGTCATTAAGTAATCAACACAGTTATGGTCCCACCCAAAGGAAGGCTTTGAAAGGCACGTTCTATGAGTCGGAACAAAAACTCCTGACCTAAATGATGAAATCAGGGAGGGCTCCCAAAGGGAAGCCACATCTGAGCTGAAAAATGCTGGATTCGTTGAATTCAGCTACAGGCAGTAAGGAGAAAGAGAACTTTACAGCTAGAATCAGCAGCCTGTGCCAAGGCCCTGCATCAGGACAAATCCCTGCACGGGGGCTTGCTGAGTGCATCTTGAATTGCTAACCAAGGGTTCTGCTTTCAGTATCGTACTTCCCAGGAATGCTGAGCCTTCAAAAAGATCTTGTAACAAGGTACATTTACATGCAGAGAGGTATGAAAATTAGAGTGTGCAATTATGTGAAGTTCTGTAAGATGAACAACTACTGCTTAGGTTAAGAAATCAGCCGGTGTGCTAACTTCTGACGGCCTCTACGTCTCTGCCTACTCCCTAACTTTGGATTCACAGAACCACGTGGCATGTGCTTCTGAGTCTTGCTTTGTGCTTTTGTGACATTCATTCGTGTCCTTCATGTACTTGAAGATGCATTTGCCCAGTTGCATAGTACTCCACCGTATATTTCACAATTTCTTTTATTTATACTCTGTTGATGACCTCTGAGTTGTTTCTAGCTTGGGCCATTGAAAATAAACTCTTAAGTTTTGTCTCTGGGGACACATGGATGGGCTTCTGCTGGGTAGATGAGCCAGGAGTAGAACACTGGACACAATGGTCACCGTCCTTAGCATTAGTAGATACAAATGAAATCATTCAAAAGCAACAGTGAGTCAGGGCATGGAAGTTCCTGTGCGGATGGCCCAGGGCCTCCAGGAGACAGACAGAAAGCAGGAGATATCATGCAAGCTTTGGTCCCCACCCCACAGCTGTCTCCTCTCTTAGAAGCATCCAGCCCCAAAGTTGGACCTACGTCCACAGTGTTCTTGGCCATCTTGAGGAGAACCGCCCTGCCCCCAGATTGCTTCTCTTACATGGAAATTACTTTGTGAGTTTCATCAAATGAAGAGTTTAGAAGTTCTGCACTTATCAAAAAAAAGAGGCCACAGCTAACCCTCTGGGCAAGGGAAGTTTGGGTTCATGGGAACCATCGCTCCCTCCTCCCCCGGCCACACTCCAGCCTTCCAGGCCCGCCCGGCCTTTTCCTCAGCCTCCCTGCCCCTCGGCCTTCCCAGGGCAGCTCTTCCGCTCACACCTGCGTCAGCATGGCCTTCCCCTCTCCCTGACCCTAGCCCTTCCCTCGTGACCCATCTCCTCTCCATCTGGCACTTTCTGAAATTATTATGATTTTTTTCTATTTGATTTAATATGAGCTCGTCGGGGCTTCAAGAATCCCGGCACATGGTAGGTGTTGAAGAAGTGAACCTAGGGTGAATGAATGAATCGTTAGGCAAGCCAGCTAAGAACTTGACCTTGGGCCGTGCCCTCTGGGATGTACGGGCTCCATTTGCTCCTCTGGATCCCAGGGGACTGGAGAGGCCATGAACTGCCCAAGAGCTCATTCCTGAGTGTCCACAGCTCAGGCGCTGCCCTCACCGGGCACCAGGCCTCCCCTGGCACACAGCCCCGAGCTGGAGGACACAGCGACAACTGAGGTGTGAACACTCTGTCAATGATTGACGGAGGCCGGCGCTTGCCTCTGCATATTTGCAGGCACAAGCTGTGACCGCATCATTAATAGGGACGTGAGAGGCCACCTGAGTCTCCCTCGCTGCAGGGCCAGGGCCAGCGGTCCTTGGGGATTAGAAAAGAAGGAGACCAGGGCTCTGACCCAGCAAGGACCAAACCCCACTCGCCTCCTAGGAGAGGTTCTCATAAAAGTCATATTGCAGGCCTGGAGGAATGGCAAAGTGGTTAAAGTGCTTGCCTAGCAAGCACAAGGCCTTGAGTTCAATTCCCCAGCATGACATAAAGCCGGGTGTGGCGTCACACTCCTATAATCCCAGCACTCGGGAGGCTGAGGCAGGAGGATTGCTGTGAATCCAAGGCCAGCCTGGGCTCCATAGTGAGTTCAGGACCAACCTGGGCCACAGAGCAAGACCCTGTCTCAAAAAAAAAAAAAAAAAAAAAAGCCACAGTGCAGGAGATGTACACGGCACAGTCTTCTCCGAGGGTCCTGGCAGGACTCATTCTGGTTTGGTTTGGCTTCCAGGTTTTTAAAATTATTTTATGAGTATATATTTGCATACCTAATAATAATAATCAGTTTGAGAAATTGTTGCGTTCCCATGTCACACCTCACAGCTCTGTTCAGTCTGGAAGCCGGACGGAGGGTGGGGGATATCTATAATCCTAGCACTCTCACAAGGTCAAGCCCTGCCTTGATAACTTAGCAACTTAGTGAGACTGTCTCAAAATCAAAACCAAAACGTGGATGAAAGCTGCACCTTAGGTACCAAAAAAGAAAAACAAGAAATTGGAAGCCTTGGGTGACAAACTAGCCTGGCCTACCCTCGCCGGCCTGTATCCTGCAAACTCAAAACACAGTCAGAACCTAATCATTGCAAGCGCCGAACTAGAGTTAGGAAATGAATGGTTTGTTAAGAATAAGCACAGCTGCCCTTTACTTACGGTGCAGTGAAGAGCAGGGCCCAATGAACTGCGGCCACGGGGCCAAGTGAGGCCCACTGCTTGATCTTATGAATAAAGCTTTATTGGCACACACGCGGCTGCTTTTGCACGGCCTCAGCAGAAGGCCGGATTGCTGTGCAGATCCTCCTAACTCCTAACTCCTAAGTCCCCAAATACGGCCTGATGCTTTACAGGAAACTTTTACCGGTCCCACCGCTTACTAGCTGGTGTGCTCTGAAGAACAAGTTCTACTTGTCTGTGCCTCAGTTTCTCCACTTGTAAGAAGCCCTGCCCTGGGCAGGTGTGACCTAAGAGCAGGGCCCGGAGCAGGGTCCAGGCTGCAGGTCTGTGGCGGGCCTGTGCCGGATCTTCCCAGCAGCCCCAGGAGCCAGGTCCTTTTACCACCCCCATTTTACAGGTCAGGAAACTGGGGTTCCACAAAAGGAAACAACTGCTCCCCAGGCGCCTGGTGAGGATGTGGATCCAGGGGGGTGTGGGGCCAGCGCTGGTGGCCTCTTCAGAGGACCCAGGGGTGCGGGCCAGAGGGGCCCTGCCCCCATGCTACTCTCAGCAGATGAGTGACAGCTGCAATCTGCAGCCAGGACAGTTCCTGCAGAGCAGGGTCAGGACTGGGGGGGCTCAGAAGGCCTGGGGACAGGAAGTTGTCCTGTTGTCCGCTGGTCGTCCCTGAGCAGAGTTGGATTTCCCCTGTCCCCCGTGGGGGTGGGGGTGGGGGGACATAGGATACCTGTGCCACCCCGCGGGCACACACGGACTTGGGAAAGGTAGCAGGGGAGCCACAGGTCACGCGGGGTTCCCTGCTTGGGGTCAGTGGGTCTCCACTAAGAACATCTAGAAGAAGAAACGGCCTCCGCCGCGTCTCCCAGCAGAGAGGCGACAGAGACTTCCAGGGTCTCCTGCCCCGCGGCGCCCTGCTCCGGTTTGCAGCGATGAGCCTGTCCTGGCTCTCTCGTGCCCCCTTGTGTCCGTGGGTGGAACTGCAGGGCCCTCGGCAGCCCAGTGGGAGGGCGATCTGGTAGCTCTTCTGTCCCCCTGTGTCCTCGGGACAACGTAGGGCTAAGCTCACACCCCTCAGAGGAGCTTGTTGGAAGCTGGCTATCCACCAGACCCTGGGAAAGGCAGGCTCGGCTGTGTCCCAAGCACCATGGGGTGGGTCTACCAGTGCAGAATGGCTGGGCTGGGCTCTTCCGTGCTCAGCAGTTACATCCCCGATCAACCCATCTGTCCCTCAATCCATTCCTCCCTCCACTCATCCAGGTATCCATCCTTATACATAACCTTAACACAAACAGGACCTACGTTGTGCCACACCAAGACACATGATTTGGCGGACAGCCCCAACCTCGAACTCAGACTGGACGCGAGGGACGCTGGTGACACAAGCCATGAGCGGGTGCCAGCTAGGTGGTTGGCAGACACCCATGCTGAGCCTGTCTTTACCCAACATCTCCTCATCACCCTTCCGAGCGGCCTAGTGTCTCCTTGGCCTGGGATCCCACCCAGATCATTGTAAGGCCAAAGACTGGGGAACCTAGGGACAAGGAGTGGCAGTAGGACCTGCCTTATAAGCCGTGCACCCCAACCCTCCATCCTTAGTGCTTCTGGGCCCCACAGCTGTGGTACAGACAGATGTCTGGTCGCCCAAACCCACTGTCCTCGTGAACACACAGCTAGACTCATTTCTCAGATTCAGCTGAGTGGGAATAAGTAACAGCATCCTGGTCAGTGGTTTTGCCAATAGATGTTTCCACTTCCGGGTCATGAATACCTCTCCCGGAAGCTCCCCCCTGGAAATCAAGCAAAGAGCAGGTGCCTCCAAGGCCCCAAAGGAAGGTGGAGCCGTGGCTGGAGCGAGTGTGGGTCCCCGGGGGGTCGGGTGGGCCAGAGCCTCCCACCTCCAGCGGGCTGCCCATGAGTAGGAAACCCACAGGCCATCCAGCACCCTCACCTTCGCAGCTGATGGGGTCCACCCTGTTGCCCTCAAAAAACAGCTTCAGGTCCGGGGCCTTCGTAACAGCAAACTCCTGCTTCAGCTCCTCGTGCACAGTGATGTCCACCTTGCCGAAGGCCACTCCGTTCTTGCCCTTGCCCACGATCTCCACGGCGTGGCCCAGCTCCTCCGCCAAGCTCTGGGATGGCCTCAAGGACTGGTTGTCTGGAAGAACAGGTAGGAAGACGGGTTAGCCCAAGCACTTCCTCACCTCATGCCGGCAGCTGGCCTTGCCGGTGCCCACAGCTGAAACGGAGGTTTCAGAAGCGCTGAGACGCAACGGGCCACAAAACGGGGCAACGCAGGGATGGGCATCAGGGTTCTGAGAAGCGTAGGCCGCTCGGGCCCCCCAAGCTCGGCCTCTCCCCCGACCACGATGGTGGCTGTCACTGGGCCTCAGTCAAATGAGATTTATGTGGCCATCAGTCCCACGGCATCATTCTCATCTATGGTGGTAAGTCATTTACTCCCCCTGTAGCTGTACAAGGCAGGGGTAATTATCATCTCAACTTTACAGATGGAGAAACTGAGGCACAGCGGAGTGACTGGCTTGCCCGAGGACGCAGGATGGTGAGGGCTGCAGACAGGATGTGACTCTCTCAGGCTGGCGGGCTGCGGAGGGCCTGCTCTTTAACCTCTACGTGGCAGGTGACACTTAGTGTGAAGTCGGGGAGGGGTGACCTCGGAATACAGTGTAGACGCCGCTGCTGCTGTGGCTGTGAAATATTTGTGCTCAGAAATTAGGGAAGAGAGGGAGAGAGAAAAAGGGGGAAGGAGGGAGGGAGAAGGGAGGGGGGAGGAGAAGAAGGGGGAGACAGAGAGAGAGAGAGAGAGAGAGAGAGAGAGAGAGAGAGAGAGAGAGAGAGAGAGAGAGAGAGAGAGAGATATCGCGCTCTTGAGCACCATCTAGTGGACTGTCCTGGAACTAGCGGCTAAGTTGGGCAGTAGGGAAGGTCATCCATCTGTGTGTCTGTCCATCCATCCCGTTGGGAGATGGAGGCGGGGCGTGTTATTGCTATGACATGCCCCTGTTCCCGAGCACAACCCCTTGCAGAAGGGTCATTCATGAGATCTAAAGGGGACTCAGTGAAGGTCACCGCCTTGGACTCGGATTCCCACCAATGTGCAATTTAGATGAACACGAGCAGGCTTCTACTGTGACCTCTGGAAGGGCGACTCCCGCGGGTGGGGATGAGGGCATCCCCAAAGCTCTGTCCAGGGGAGTGGGCTCCGAGTCAGAAGCCTCAAGGTCATTCTCGATTTCTCTCTACTCTTGCATCTGATCTGTCCCATGGAGGCCACCTCCTAAAGCTCCAGGCTACCTGGCCGCTGGCTCCCCCTCCCCAGACCTCAGTGTGGAAATTGGGTATAATGTTACATATACATTTTTAAAAATAGGTAATGTCTAAAACTCTCCATGCTACCAAGCCGGGAGGCAGGCTCTGCCCCTTGTCACTGCACCCGCCTGGGAGGGGACCCACTCACGGAAAAGCACCATGAGGAAGCGGGTCTCATTGAGCATCTGGGCCAGGCCGGCGGGTGTCAGCACCAGCAAGTTGCCCTCCTGCGGGATGTGTGACCGCTGGGAGCTGTTGGTGATGCCGAGAACAGTGGTGTCCGCCTCTGGTGAGCTGCGGGCCACAGGGCCACAGGAGGCCACCAGCAGCAGGGCTGTCCGGAGCAGCAGCATGGTGTCCTGTGAGGAGAAGGAACAGCGCCCCCTTGTCAGCCTGACCCCATTCTGCACGACCTTCCTCCCACTCGTGGGATCGTGGCTGGGCACTGCCATGGCTTGGCAGCAGCCCAGACCACACACAGATATGGGGACAGCCTCAGTCCCCTCGGTGACCACCCTGGGAAAGCCCAGCACAGCCTAGCCTCAGCAGGAGCAGCAGGGTGCTGAGTTACACACAAGCCACTGGGCGAGAGGTTCCCTGGGATGAGTGCCCTCCTGGAGTCCTGGGGTGCCACACCCGATCAGTGCCCCAACGCAGCCTCCCAGCATCGCCTTGGCCAAAGATGCCCCGTGTGTCAAGCTCTTCCGGCTCAAGCTTGAACAGCCCCTTGATGGGAAGCTCCCTACCTACCCATGACCCCAGCTTGGTTTACTAAGACTTAGACAATACAAAAAAAAAAAAAAAATCAGGTACAGAATAAAAATCTCTCCCATAATTTTGCCACCAAGAAAGCTGCTAAGTGTGGCATGAGTCCTTACGATATTGAAAATGCCCTGTGGCCGCCCTCCCTAGGAATGCCCGTTCCCAGCAGCTGTGGACTAAGCTCCTGCATAGTGTTTGGTGCTCAATATTTTTTGTTTGAGGCAGGGTCTTGCTCTGTCGATTCTCTCTGCTTAACCTTGGTACCCATTAAAATCTCCTGGCACTAATCTCACCCCAGGCCAAATGAACTCAAAGTCACCCAGGATGGGGCCCAGATATGGTTCATTTCAGGTTCCCCGGATGATTTTTGCTCTTGTTCGGGCTTCTTTTTTTTTCTTTTTGTGACACTAGGGATTGAACCCTGTGCCTCTTCAAGGAGCTCTGCACCCCCACGCATTTTTACTTTGAAACTAGGTCTCCCCGAGTTGCTAAATTGCACAGGCTGGACTCAAAACTGTGATCCTCCTTCCCCCACCTCCTAGAGGGCTGGAATCACAGGAATACGTCACCATACCCATCTTGCTGTTGTCAGTGTTTTATATTCATAATTTTCTCCTTGAGAAATTTCAAATAAAAATAGAAAGAATGGTTTGACGTACCCCCAAGGTACCCACCCCTCAGGTTAGGTTATGATTATCACTAATCACTCATTTTTTCTATGTTTTCGCCAGCTCTCTGCCTTGGATTAGTTTGAAGCCAGTCTCAGGAATCCTGTATTTCACCCACAGAATATTCCATTAAGAATCTCCAAATGCTGTAAGGATGTGTTAGACATAGCACACAGCCACACTATTAACACACACAGTAGCTTCTCAGTGTCACCAGCTCTCCAGGCAGAGTGCAAATCATCCTGATTCCCTCATAAGCTTAAGGGGTGGGTGTGTGTGTAACCAGGATCTCAGTGACAATATGTGAGGTACACGTACTGTCATTGGTTGTCACATCTCTCATGCCTGGGCCAGGTAATTCTACCACACATTTTGTAGCCCAAGAGCCATGTGGTCAAAGGAAATTGTCAAAGGAGACGAGGCCCCGGGGCAGGCAGATACCTGGTTTCCTAGAAGCTGAGACCTGTGTGGAATTCACACCTCTGTCTCAGCCTAAGAGGCCATGACTGCCTGCCTGGCCTTCAGGTCCCTAAAGATCTGCAGTGTCCCCACGTCCACCAGCTGGCGTGCCACTCACCAGCCTCACTCATCATCATGATGACCATTAGATAGAACTTTATTTTTAATGCTAACATACTTTATTCATTGTGTCATTTCCTTATAAGAAAAACTGTCACCTAAAAGTTCCTGGTCTGGATGGAGACATCGGAGTACCAGGGTGTTGGTTTTGATGGAAGACACGGTCACTGGAGTGACTGACAGGTCGTAAGGCTTGCCCAGAACTTCCATGGGCCTCACACTGGCCATCCCTTTCAGTGGTACCCAGAATCTCTTGCCTGGCAGGAGAGAGCCAGGTCTGCAAGAGGAAAGAAGCCTGAATTCAAGGTGGTGAGATGCTCTGAGGGGTCTGGACTTCATCCCATCCCCTCTGCTCTCGGCTGGGAGTGGCCACCCTGCTCTCCTGCCCTCCCGGCCTCAGGGCCTTGGCCCTCTGCCTCGACACCCTTGCCCACATCCTCAGCCTTACACCCCAACCCACCATGGGGTCTTCTCTCCCTCTGCTTCCCAGGCTCTGCCGCCTCCCAGTGCTGACCCACGTTCTGGGATACTATTGTTTCTGAGTGGGCCTTGTGTTTTCAAGTGTCATCGTCATTCCGCGTATCTTTTTGCCACCTCTTAGAGCAACACCTAGATCAATTTCATGGCTCAAGGCACGTTTGTTGAATGAATTCATTTCACTTTCACCTGAAACCTCCTGGTCCATCTCAGTGGTTTTCACCATGGTGACCCGTTAGAATCCCTTGGGGGAGTTTGGCAGAACTCCTGGCACCTGAGCAGGATTTAACTTAATTGGTCCAGGTGGGTTGAGCCCAGGCACCATTTTCTTCAAAGCCCTGGTTGACCCAAATGTGCTGTCCTCTCAGATACACAATACTCTGCCAGGGAAGGCTGCCAGAGCAGGCCACCCTTCAGAGTTGCCATTGTCGCGGCCGCTCATACCTGCAGAAAGCAGAGTCACTGTGGGAGCTGCTGGGGTCCCGCTGGGCCAGCCTTGTAGGAGGGAAGTCGAGGGCTGAAGAGCCGGCTCCCGGGCTGTGCTCGTGATCCAAGCCCGACCTGCTGGAGGCTGGATGGTTCACAGAAATCCACAAAGCAGGCTCCCTCCTGCACACACTGAGGCTGCAGCTGCCCCGGCAGCCAAGTTCTAGGGTTCTGAGTTCTGGGGCTCTGAACAGCGGGCACTGTTGGGTAACAGAGGCCTGCCTGCAGCCCCTGCCAGGCGGAGCTGGTCCCTGGACCCTGCATGGGTCAAATTTAAAGGGCCCAGAAACAGCTTACTATATGGGGTGCTCAGTGTGGCTGAGAAGGGACCTGCGCTCCAGCGTGAGGACTGAGCTCTCCCCTAACCAGTGTGTCCCTGAGTGTGTCATTGCTCTTTCTCAGGCTGTGGCCTCTCCCCCGCTGGGTGGCCTGGTTTCCCACAGGCCCCTGACTGATGTGGGCCATGGCCCAGGCACTGGGGGACCTCTGCTCTACTGGACTCTGGTGACATCCTCATCACTGCACAACCTCCCTTCTCAGGTAGATGAGCTGATTAGCTACTCTGTGGGTGACCCCGTCCCGGTACCTGCACCCTCCCTCCATGTCGGAGAAGAGGGGGCCAGCAAGAGCTACTGGCTGTGAACTTACGCCCGAATCACAATGATCATAATTATATATGCAGCCTTTCATTTATTCACCCATGAAATATTTACTGAGTACCTCTTACCTGCCAAGAAAATGAAATAAGATAAAACTCAGAAAGTGAGTTATAACAATTCCGTGAAGAAAAATAAAGGCTAGAAAGAGATGACGATGTGGAAACGGGCCATGCTGAGCTGGGCCCTGGGGAACCATGTAGCGTGAGGCACAAATAGCCTGTGGGATGCTGGCAGCTCCCGCTGAGCTCTTGTTGAGGGGCCACCCCTCCCCTCCTCCACCAGAGGACTGGGGTCCCTCTCCAGAGACAAGAAAGTTGCTCTGAGACCTAAATGAACCTGCAATTCCCCCAGGGCCTGGTGACTGGGATCTGCTTCCATGGGTTTGGTTTGATTCTAGGGAAAAGAAAACCAATCAAACACGCATCAAAAACATCGACACACTTTGTACCCAGAACGTCGGCAATCGACTTGTCCTATTGCTCATGGAAAATCTCAACATGACGTCTGGCAGATTAAAGAAAAATGGTGGATAAATATTAGTTATTGCCTACTCTTCAACTTAACAAATACTGCTTGGGTTCTGTCGGTGTGGCAGGCAGTGGGCTAAGTGCCTGGACATGATGGAGCAAAGGATATGAAGTCTATGCCCTCTTGGAGCTCGGATTCTGAGAGAGAGAGAGAGAGAGAGATGAATAAATAGAAGATAGATAACGTTAGAACAGGGTCAGTGGTAGAAAGGACACCCACCTGCACAGGGAATGGAGGTAGGAAGCATCAGAGGGGAAAGGGGCTGAGTCTCAGGAGGTCCCATGACACCCTAAGTGTGACCCATAGGACAAGGCTGGCACCAAGGAAAAGAGACAGCCCTGGCAGAGACCAACTAGTCTGAGGCAGGGACAGTGCCAAGCCACAGCCAGCTTGCAGGGAACCACCGGATACCGCTGCTAAGTGGGAATTGGGCTTCCCGAGCAAACCTTGGGCAGTAGTGACACTAGAGACGATGGTAAATCCTGCTCAGGCACCGGGGCATCTTTGTCCCCTGTTCTCAGAGAAATGGTTTCCCAGCAGCTCTCTGGGAGCCAGAGCCTCAGAGAAGAAACACAGAGCCCCGCTGGAGGAGAAACAGACACAGGGACCAGAGCAGAAGAGACAACAGAAAACCACTTGGGGTCCTCCAGGGGGGCCAACCTGCCATGGGCTGGGGTTGATGGCCCTTGGGGTTTTTTTGTTTGGTTGGTTTGGTTTTTGGTTTTATTTTTTTGAGTGAAGAAGAAATGTCTTGGACTACATATAAAATACATAATGTAGTTAATGTATATAAATAACAAGACTTCTTTTTTAATTTTATTATAGGTTGAGGGCAGTTATAGCACTTACCTAGCAGGCACAAGGCCCTGGGTTCAATTCTCCGGCACCCCATAAGCTGGACAAGGTGGTGCACCCCTGTCATTCCAGCACTTAGGAGACTGAGGCAAGAGGGTTGCCATGAGATCTAGGCCAGCCTGGGCGCCACAGTGAGTTCAGGACCAGCCTGGACTCCAGAGTGAGACCCTGTCTCAAAAAATAACACATAAATAATTTTATTATAATATTAAAGAAAAAAGAATCTGAGGGCCTCAGGTGAAACATGCCTGCTAGGCTGTAGTCTGAGCTTTCACTGTGAGCCTGTGGTGGAAATCTATAAGGGTCTTCTTGCTTTTGTTTAGACAGAATATAATTAGTACTACTGATCATAGCAGTGACAGTCAAATTACAGCTATGAAGCTGTAATTGGCCATCACTCAAGGTCAATCCTAGACCTTGGCAGTCACACCCTGTCCGTGTACCTGGCTCCAGGCCACCACTCAGTGGCGGAATGATACCCCAGGGCTGGAATTACAGAGCTGTACAAGGTCCTGCTAAGGACTGACAATTTCTTTATTATCGCTGTTGTACACTTTCCGTTAAAACAGAATACTGTCCCCATTCTCTTTCCAAATGAAAGCGTGACCGAAATTCTCAGGGCACAAGGCCATCAGTTCCGAGGCCCCGAGAAGGCTGTGGAGCACAGTGAAACCCTGCAGGCACTGTGTGTCCCAAGAAGACCCTGGCAGGGAGCCACCTCTGCTGGGTCCTTGCTGACTCTGGACTCTGCCCTCTCTTGACTGTTATCAGAATTCCCTGAGGGAGGCTGACGGGCAACTTGTGTCTTGAGAGAAAAGTTTACAGGCTTTCAGGCTGCCCACGTCGGCCGAAGACCAGCACCTTTCCCATCTCCTGATTCACAGACACGGTAAGCCACTGAGCACATCACCCCCTGTAGCAGCAGGTGGCAGCCTCCTTCGAGGCCTCTGCGGAGTAACAGGCTGGGGATTCTAGTGGATCAGATGTCAGGAAATGCAGGGATCCTCCTCATCCTGTACACTGGGAAGCTGAGACAGGAGGATGGCGAGCCAGAGCCCAGTGGGCTGAACAGCTTAGTGATTTGGTAAGATCCCATCTCAAGATGAAAAAAAAAAAATCTTAAAATGGTTCAGTGCAAAGACCTTAGGTCCAATCTCCAGTACCTCAAGGAAAGAAAGAAGGGGGGGGGGGGGAGAGATAGAAAAGAAAAAGAAAAGACAAACCCCGTGGTCCAGGGAATCCGAGGGGCCTGCCCTGCAAGCCCAAGGCCAGGTCTGAGGGACTGAGTCAGGAGGACCGGGCACTCCATGCTGAGTCTAGCTCCCGAAGAACCCTGAGGCCAGAAGGGCAGTCCCTTCCCACGAAATGACTGTCCTTTGTCACCGTGTGGTCTGCAGGACTCAGCCTGCCCGGAGTCCCAGGGGCTTGTGTGGATCTGGAGACTGCCAGGCATTGCTCCAAGAGGTTTGGCTCTGGGCCTTAGCAAAGCTCTCAGTCTTGCAAGGGGACAGAGGGACCAGCCAAATTCAAGGTGGAGACACTGTTTTGCCAACTTTTCCTAAACGACTAACCACCTGCACGCCTAGCTGAGCAGGAGTCTGACCCAGAGTTTCCAGGTAAAAAAAGAGAGACAGAAAACGGGGTTTCCTTGCCTGCTTTCTATCTTTAATTCTTTTATCCTACCTCAAACATGTTAGAAACTTCCATGTGGCCTGCCTGGCTCACATGGTACCCTGGTACCAGCTGGTACCAGGCAGTGCTGCCCCCGAGCCTCGGGCCAAAGGGCATCTGAGGGAACAGCAAGGGTTGAGATACAAAAATGACCATTGTTCAAGGTGATGGGTGTGTCCGTGATCCCATCTGGTCATTGCACTTTGCACACTTGTACTGAAATGTCACACTGGGCCTCGTAGATATGTGCACTTGTGCGCCCGTGAAACATTGTTAAAAGTATACTTAGAAATTTTTTTTAATGCAGCAAGGAAATAAACGAGATCAGAGAGAGTTCCTGTGCAGGATGGGGGAGGGGGGACTAATGACGGCAGGCCAGCCCCATTGGCAGGGAGGCAGAGGGTGGGACTGGACTCAGAGACGGAAGTCCCAGCAGAGCTCAGGCTGGAGGCCAGCTGCAGCTGCGTGCTCTGCAGGTCAATAGAAGCTGAGTCACCACGGGGCTGACCACACCTCCTCCCTCCGCCAACTCGGAAGCCCAGAGCTTAGGACAGGGGCCTCTCTCTTCTCTTTGGTGACAGGCGACATGGGGCTGTGGCTGAGAGGCCCGCTCTTCCAGGCACTTAGGAACTCCAGGGGATTCTGCAGACAGCTGACCCCTCTTCCTGCCCCTCAGAAGATCGTGGCCACCTGGGAAGCCATCAGCCTTGGGGAGCAGCCAGTGCCTGAATACTTCAATTTCGCCCATGACGTCCTGGACGTGTGGAGTCAGCTGGAAAAGGTGACGCCCACCCTGTCCCAGTGTCCAGCCTAGGCCTCCGTGACCCCCGTGCCGCTGCTGATGTGTTCAGTTGGGAATTGTAAGCTCAGAAGTTTGCGAGTGTTGGAAGTTTACACTGCTAACATTTGAGCCTGACGTGAGGAGGACAAGGGTGAAATTGAGAGCCATGAAGCCCCCCTCAAATCTTGGAAGGGTCGCACAGTGCTGAGCCCAAGTCACACCTGGAGACAGTTAAGATCCCCTCTTTGATCCTTGCCAGTCAGTCTGACCAAAGGCAGGACATGTTTTTATTTTCTGTGATTCTCTATTTTTATGTGTATGTTTGTGATACATATGACACACAGCTCGGAGAATGAGCGCACGCCCTCAGCCACACTTGAATCCTTAGTGTTTTCCGTCCCTGTCCTCACTGCACCCAGATCGCCTTCCCCTCTCCCCCCAAGCCCACCTCCATATTTCCAAGCTTTTTCTCTTACTTACCTCCTGCTGGGCTTTTATATTTTGGGTTTCTCATAGAAGGGCAATTCCGTGATGCTTAGCCTCTTGTGTCTGGCACACTGGTCTCAAGGTGCATCTGTTTTCCTACAAACAACTCAAGATTCTCTTTCTTTCCATGGAACAATCCTCCATTGTGTTTGGACACCACATTCTCTTTATCCATTTATCCGTGGGAGGACATGTAATCTGCCTGGTGTGTTTCTTTCACTGACTTGCCTTCCACAGAAAGGGCACAGAATTTAGTTAAGACGACCCCAGTGTTTCCACGTGTCTCTCTTCACCCGTTTCCCTGTTAATTTTTTCTTCTGGGTGAGCGTGTACTCTTCTGGTCCATATTCCTGTCATAAGATGATGGTAACATGGCATTGATAATTAAATTTTTTATTTGTTTTAAAGAAATTTGCTAATGTTAATTTTAAGATAGTCATGTACAAGGGGGAAGATTAGAACTATGGTTCCTAGACATATTAATATGCTGCTTGTAGTAAATATGGTAATATTTAGGAGACAGGTGGGGGATGAATGAGACTTCCCAGAAGGCTTTGCTTTGCAGTTAGTTAGACACGATTCAGCTACATACAGGAAGCGTGAACCTGGACAAGTCCCTGAACTTCCTGGATCTCAGTTTTCTCACCTGCAGAATGGGAGCTATCCATGTGTCACTCGTAGCTCTGAGAGTTGAGTGGGCTGTGGATGTAAGAGACTCTCGACAAAATCGAAGCTCTTTTGTGACACTAGTGGACGTTCTCAGAGGACTTTTCCCAATGGCAAAAGCAAACAAGAGAGGTTGGGTCAGTCAAAATGGTAGGATAAGGGCTTGCAACAATTCTCTCCTTCATTGGAGCCACAGAAACGTAACAATCACCCCGAAACACTGTGAGAATCAACTTTTTCAGGGCTCTGGAAACTAACCAGAAAAGGCAGAAGCCTAGCGAGGTTTTAAAAAAGGAACTGGCTGAGTCTCAGTAAGACAGACAGCTTTGATGTATTTTTACCTGGCCTGCTTTCAACCCCCACTTTCCAGATGCAGAGAGCCTTGGAAAACAGTGATCCCCATTTCCAGGGTCTCCGAAGAAGGTTTAACCAAGTTCCCTTTCTAAAGAAGCACCCTGATGTGAGCTGTCTGCAGGTTCTTTGGAAGGATTATTTGCAAGACTTTCCCTATGTAATGAGTCAGAACTCAGCCCTTGAGAAAGGCCTTTCTCCTGGAGTATTTTTGCAAAACAATTACAGACAAGTGTTAAGTTTGTGGTTGAGTGAAGGGGAGACTCACAGTAGGGGTAAACAACAGACTAACCAAAAAACTAAAAATAAAAAAAAGGAAAACTAAAGGAGATGCCAATAAAAGCTTTGAAAATCTCTCAACATAGGTACTATTGCTGGAAATCTCAAAAGCAACTCACACGAATAGAACTTTGTGCACTCCAGCACCTCTGCACATGTTCAAGACATGCTTGAGGAAACCCTAAAGAACATACGGCTAAGGCAGAGCTACTAAGATGTACCCTGTTTCTTTATAAGACAATGAAAATGTTTTGAGATTAGACAGTGGCTGCCCAGCGTGGTTGCAAAAAAAAAAAAAATTGCTTTTGGTTTTTTGTTTGTTTGTTTTTAAAGAAACCTATAATCTGAATACTCTGAGAATCTGAGGCGGGAAAATCACAAATTCAAACCCAGCCTGGGCAACTAAGTGACTCAGGGAGATGCTATCTCAACTAAGTGACTCAGGGAGACTCTATTTCAAAATAAAATAAAGCAAAATTTACAAGGCAATGATGGTAGGGGACATCTCAGGATACAGCTCAGTGTGAAGGCCTTGGGGTCAGTGCCCAATATGACCCAAAAAACATACTGGGGTTGATTAATACAGACTTGGCAGACTATACCAAAAACCAATGAATTCATGTGTTTTTCCCCCATAATTATTATGTGTATTAGCATAATTGTGTTACATTAATTATGCACTTTTAAGTGGCGATTTTTACAGAAGTGAATTGTGCCATTTGAAACAGGGGCCTCGCCACAGCAGTGAGTCCTGTACTATCTTTGACCATGCATTAAAAAGCTGCCAGGGGAAAACACACGTGTTTGCTCACAGGCTGGCAGGGTCTACAAGAGATCAACAGAGTCCACTCCTCGCTGAGGTGGGGGAGACTGGCACATCAGAACAGGCTTCCTGTATGCACAGCTTTGCGTATCACCCCTTTTTTTTTTTAATCCCTGTGAATGTACTAAACATTAACTGTTGCATAAAAATAATTTTTTTAAAGTAACCAAAACCCAAGAACAAATGACTTCTGTTTCTCCCTGTCCCCAATCTAGACTGGGCAGCGGCCCCCAAGCCCTGCATTCTGGTGGGTGGACAGCGCGGGCCACGAAGTCAAGTGGACCTTTGAGGAGCTGGGACGTCAGTCCAGGAAGGCAGCCAACGTCCTGGGGGGCGCGTGCGGCCTGCAGCCCCGGGACCGAATGATACTGGTGCTCCCGCGACTCCCGGAGTGGTGGCTGCTCATCGTGGCTTGTATGCGGACAGGTCAGTGAGCCGGGCTGGAACGTCCAGACAAGGCTGGCACTAGCCGCTGGGGTTTTGCTGTTTTTGTAAGAGTTGAGAGATGGGGCAAAATGAATCCTACATTGAGGTCTGTTTATGTCCCCTTGGCCCCCAAATCACAAATGTGATCGTATCCAGATGGGAACCAATAGACAAAAGCAGCCCGCTCAGCTGGGTCTGACGACATGCCGGAAATCCTGGCACTCTAGGAGGCTGAGGTAGGAAAATCACAAGTCTGAGCCCAACGTGTGCATTTTAGTAACTTAATGAGACTCTGTCTCAAAATCAAAAATAAAAGAGCCACAGATACAGCTCAGAGTGAAGAGTGAAGGCCCTGGGTTCGATCCCCAGTGCCACACACACACACACACACACACACACACACACACACACAGAGGCTCAGTCAGTGTGGTCCTTATTGCAGCTAGAGCACCTACTCCAGCTGTTCACTCTCTGCTCAGCCTTCAAGCTGGAGCACAGGTCCCAAGGCACCACAAACAAAGCTCCAAGGAGAGGAGACCCCAAAGGCGAACAGCAGCGAGATCCTCACCATTCTGCTCTAAGTCTTCACACTGGGGTCTAAGTCCTTCAAAAAACCTGGGGAAGAGAGCACAGGGCCATAGGACTTTGGGGTTCTTTTGTTTTCATATTTGGTTAGGGGTTTTTTTAGACACAGCATCCCACTCTGTAGTCCAGGCTAGTCCTGAAATCACTGTGTAACCCAGGGAGCCCCCAAACTCACAGCAATCCTCCTGCCTCAGCCTCCCTGTTGGGATGACAGGCCTGTACCACCACGCCCAGTTTATGTGGTGGGGGGAACTGAATCCAGGGCCTTATGTTTGCTAGGAGAGCACTCTAACTGCTGAGCCGTGTCCCCAGCGCCCGCCATAAAGACTTTGGTTGGCTCTCATGATCTTTAGGATTGGTCTGTCCCTCTGTCTTTTGTCCTCACTCACTGGACACAGCACAGGGACTCTTTCATGACCTTTTTCTGCTCATCTGTGAAATGGGTGTTGGACTCAATGGAACGTTCACAACTTGTATCGGAGATGCCCAACGCTTATCAAGTGGTGATTAAAATTTGCCCAGTTTCTGCTTCCTGCCCCTTTTCCTTGGGAGGACATGACACCAGCTACTCTTAGAGTGACTGTGGCTGAAACAATGCAGGGGTCATGGAGTTCCCCACCTGCTGTATCTCCCCTGTACCAGCAGCGACTCACCCCCAACACAAGGGTTCACAGTGAAATTTGTTTGAATGGAAACCATTCAGGTGTGTCCAACCTGCAGCCCACCAACTTTTGCCCTTTTGTTTTGTGTGAAGAGAAGCTATCGATATATAATATACTGTAGCTAATATATATATATATATATATATATATATATATATATATATATATATATATATATATATATATATGTAATAGAACTTTTCCAAAACTTTTTACCATAGCATTTAAAAATATGATGGACCAAAAAAAATAGTGGATACAAATTGGGCAATGTGAATTGCTAAACTAATCCACTACAATCATGGTGACCACAGACTCAGGGTTATCACTGCTTGACGTCGTAATTTCAGCTTTATGAGCTATTAACAGTGTGTGCCTGGACAAGTGGCTTAGTTTATTTAAGGCTTGGAGTTCTACTTAATTTAAGACTTACGGATGTTAAGTCTTTGTTAATTTCTTTTCCAGTCTACAAAGTGATTATCACAGTAGCATTCGCTTTCCAGGGTTGTGAGAGTTTAACAAGACAACGCACATAACATTCTTAGCCCATGTCAATGCTCCATAACTATTTTGTTAGCCTCATCATGGTTACGGGGTCCAGCACTGCCACCCTCTCCAGCCTTTCCCCCCTCCTACCTCTGGCCTCTACACCGAGTCTTCCTCTGCTGTCAGGCCAACACCTCTCTCTGTGTGACATCAGGTGTTGTCATGATCCCGGGTGTCACCCAGCTGACAGAGAAAGACCTCAAGTACCGGCTGCAGACATCCAGGGCCAAGTCCATTGTCACTACGGAAGTCCTGGCTCCACAGGTGGACGCCATTAGCGCTGACTGCCCCGCCCTTCAGACCAAGCTGCTGGTGTCCGACAGCAGCCGCCCTGGCTGGATGAGCTTCAGGGACCTCCTGCGGTGAGTTGGGGCTCTCCCTGGGAGTATCACAATGAAATGAAATCTGACATCTCGCCTTTGAGTGACAAGAGATGGGGTGCACTGCTGCCTGGTCGTGAGGAGAGCCAGGGAGAGGCACCCACTGTGAAAGACAGACTGGCTTGAGACAGTCTTGGGACTCTTGTCTAAGGTCACCTGTTCATTCACAACTGGATGTATCACAAGCTTTTCTGTGTCCTATTTGGGTGGCGCTAGCTATTAGAGCTAGTAGAGTATCTGAGGTAGCCTGAGTGATGCATTTAGTGTGCAGACAGTACTCCATAGTGAATGAAAATACATGCATGTATGAAGTGCTCTGCCTGTAAGGCCCTCTGCTGGGTAAGCATTCACCTGTATGCATTTGTGCAGGAGAGATTCAATGAGCACCTGCACTATGACAAGCATTGGGTGTGGTGCTCTGAACACCATGGTGAACAGGACATTGTCTTATTATTTCCAAGACAGGCTTGGAAGACTGAAGTGACCTGTCCAAGATGTTAAAAAATAGTTACATTAGAACTGGGATGGCCACATTTGCCTTGAAACAAAGACCTAGGAATTTGAGACTGTGTCTGATCAAAGGTCAGAAGCTGAAGGAGACTGCTCAGAGTTGGGAGCAATGTACAGCCTACACACAAGACTCATCAGGGGTTGTTGGAAACGCAGGTTTTGAGGTTCTACGCAAGATCTCCTTAACTGGATGTGCTGGAGCTAGGGCCCAGGGAAACCGGATTTTCAAAAATCAGCCCATGGGATTTAGAAAAGCTGCCAGGCCGGCCAAGATCAGTAGGTCTCAATCTTAGTTATCAGTAGAATAACTGAGGAGTTTGAAAAGAATTATCAGGAGCCTGATTTGCTATTGTCCAAGGTGGGGCTGGGGTAATGGCATCTCTTTTAAAGACCTACCTAGAGATTCCAAAAGAACCACAGATTATAAATTATAAAGCATTGGGAACTTCCCAAATTTCCAAACCCACTCTATTTTTGAGGGAACCTTTAGAAAACAGCCCTCAATTATGAGGAATTGGGGCGGGAGTAGGATTACGCTTAAATGTAAGGAATTACTCGCCTGGATGTGTGAAAGTCCTGAGGGCCTGGTCAAGGGACTGGGGACCTATGAGTGAGTCACTTCACCATGTGCAGCCTCAGTTTCCTTGCTGGCAAAAGGATTTGGGGACGGAACCCCCTCGAGGTGGCTGTAGACAGCACAGCGTGGTCTGTATGGATCAGTGGTGGTCACAGTGACGCTGTCAGTACCACTGGTGGCTTCACGGCCAGATGAGCATTTGGGATTTTTGCATCTTCCAGAGAGGCCTCTACAGAGCACAGCTGCGTGAGGACCAAGAGCCAAGATCCACAGTCCATCTACTTCACCAGCGGGACCACAGGGGCTCCCAAGATGGCGGAGCACTCTCACTGCAGCTATGGGCTGGGTTTTGTCGCCTGTGGAAGGTACTGGAGACCATTTGTCTAGAGGGGCCAAGATCAGACAGTGAGTGTGTGAGTGGGAAAGGGGCGAGTGACGGGTGGAAGGGTAGGAGTTGAGGTCAGGGTGTGAGGAGAAAGTATGTCAGGTAGGGTCTGGAAGAGTTTGGGCCTCACAAGGGAGGTGAGAGGCCATTCGAGGTTGCTTTGTATTGTGCCAAAATATGCATAATTGAAAACTTATGGTAAAAATGTTTATCATTTTTAAATTTTTATTTTTAGCCAAATATATAAGTCGTGTCTATTTGTGAAATACCACATGCTGTTCCAATACACACATACATTGGGCAACTTTCAAATCCAATTAAACCTAACTCTGGCCTCAACCATTTATCATTTACTCAGGGTAGAAGCTTCCACAATCTTCTTTTAGCAAAATTTATCCTTTCAACCATTTTTAAGTACATCCTCTGGTGTCATTGATACCCTCCCAATGTTGGGCAGCCATCGCCATCCATCTCCAAAACTTTCTTTTTTCTATCTGCCCAAACAGAAACTCGGTATTTGCATCACAATAACATCCCAGCCCTCTCTTCCTCAGCTCTATTCCCATCCCAGCTCTATGAGTCAGTCCTAGGTACTTTTTCATCAGTGTGTCTCAATACTCCATATCCACAAATTTGAGGAGGAAAAGATGACTTTAGCTGAGTTTTAGAAAGTCACAATCAATCCATGGGCAGCCAGCAACAGTGAAAGGACATGGCAGAGGCAGAGGTGGAGGCTGCTCCTCACAGCATTGCAGAGGAAGCCAGGTCAGGTCAAGTCAAGTCTCAGAGGAAGGTAGCAGCATAGATATACTTCCAGGTCCCAGCCCAGTGATCTGCCCCTTTCAGGTCCAGCCTTAGTGTTCTGCCCTGTTGTAATTACTAAGTGCCTGTAACCCAATTCACCAAGCCGCAATCCACCCCTCCAGACCAGACCCCAATCTCCCAACAGCACATAATTTCACAGACAATCCATAACATCCAAATACATGAGACTTTGGAGGACATTCCAGATCCAAACCACAACAGAGCCCAACTCCCCTCAGCACCTCATGTAAGAGGTGCTGTATCTGTAGACTACTTATTCACTGGTTTCCAAATTTGCCTTCTTTCACATAGCCTCATGTCCTCAGGCAGCATTCATTTGGGAGCAGATGTCAAAATTCCCTAACTGTTCGAAACTAAAAAAAATAAAAAATAAAAAGCATTGCATTGCACATGTAGATGATATACTGGGATTGTCTGGCCCCTTACACAAGGTTTGGCTGAAAAGTACAGTCAATGTTTAAATTTTTTTATATTACGGCAAAAGACATGTTGTCATTAATCACCCTAAAATACTCCCTCCCCATTTTAAACCCTTGCCCCATTGATCTTGCCCCTCTCTAAAGCAGCTCTGGAAGAGCTCTGTCATTGATGTCCTGAATTAACTCAAAATGTGTCCTTCCATGGTCATGTTGACTTTGGGAGAAGTCACACCGTGCCAGATCGGGTAGATAAGTGCATCAGGACATGCGGTGATGTTTTGAAGAGCTTGTGTTTCTGCTGGATGGCCCTCGGGGGCAGCCTTCACCACCTGCTTGATGATGCATGGAAAAGACATTAAAGAGAACTTTTAGAACTGCTTCAGAAAGCGGCAAGGTTAATGCAAAAAGTGTGACACCAGAAGGAGTATTTTGGGGAGGGTTAACGGCAATGTGTCTCTTTACTGTAATAAATTTTTAATTTAAACATTCACTGTATGTTTTGATCGCCTCTTGTGTATTGCTCTCAGTAGACTGTAAATTCCTTAAAAACATAGATCTATCGTGTTAATTCTATACCCTTAGCCTGAGGCACAGGTACACAAAAGGTGCTCAATAAATGCTTATTGCGATAAAAGAATTGACTTGGAGGTTTGTGCACAGATTTGACAAGTACAAGTTCCCACTTTGGCTCCAAATAAGGAAACATGAATGGTATAATTTTTTTCACACTGAAGTTGAAACCCAAGGACACTATCTATATCTGCAGCCCTCTTTTTTTGAGGCATGATCTTACTAAGTCGTCCAGGCTGCTCTGGAACTTTAGATCCTCCTGCCTCTGCCTCCTGAGGAGCTGGGATTAAAACTGTGACATTGCTGGAAACGCTGACCCTTTCTCAATTTCGGCAGGCGGTGGATGGGCTTGACTGGATCGGACATCTACTGGAACACCAGCGACACGGGATGGGTGAAGGCAGCCTGGAGCCTCTTCCCTACCTGGGCTAATGGATCCTGTGTTTTTGTGCACCAGCTGCCCACAGTCGATACCAAGGTCATCCTGAATGTAAGAGACTGTAACACACTGCCTGGGTTCGTAGATGTATAACAGATGGCTGGGATGTGGATTTTCAAGCTTGTGGATAAACAGTATGAACCAGTGACCACAGGCTCTCTCCATGCTGGTGCTAACCAGCATGTCTGCCAGGACCTTCCTAAGCCGGGTCCCTCACCCCTGGCATCTTAACTCATTGTCTTTGCTCAAGCTAGATCCCTAGGCAAAAGACAATGTCACCTCTCCAAACCTTTGCATGACCTATTTATTTTTTTCTTCATGAGGTGCCTGTCTGTCTACCACCTTCTTACCACCACCACCCCACCCCTGCAATCCCTCCATACTGCCAAGGCTTCTTGTCAACCCTTGGGCCCAACCCTCCACTCTTGTCCATGTGCTGCTGTCCATGGTGCTCACTGGAAGTCCTGTGTCCCACTGTCATCCTGGTGGCTCCTGCCCAGCCTCCCAGGGACTTCTATAGAATTGACACTCCCATTGGAGACCGAGGGTACCTTGTTCTGTCCCTGAGTCCTAGCTGACGTCCTCTAAGACCTCAGGGGCCCTGTGTCTGCGCTCTCTGCTTTACACAGCGGTGGGCCACGCTGACAGCCAGAGAGGCTGTGCTGTCCATCAGACCTGGACTGCCATCTGACGTCTTCCCTCTGCTAGTCATGTGGTCTTGGGAATGCTGCCTAGCCTCTCCGAGCCTCAATTTCCCCGTCTGAAGGAGAGAAAGGGATAATGTAGTTCCAGAGAGTTAGCAAGGGAGTGAAATGATTCCAGACATGGGGTCTGGTACATAGTAGGTTTTAAACACACGTTTGTTACTATTAGCCAAATTCACCAGCATTGTTATTTATACAGGGCTTGATAGGCCAATGTAGGTGCAACTTCTCTGTTCGCCGTCCCACTCTGACATATTATATTCTAGCCTAGGACGCACATGGTGCTTATGTCCCAGTTTGTAATGCTCAGGAATCTGGAAGCGGCTGGACTTACCCCCATGAGCTTGCAGCCAGGATATCAGTAGGAGCCAGGCTCCTAGTGCATACCTATAATCCCACCACTCTGAGAGGCTGAAGCAGGAGGGTCACAAGTTCAAGTCCACCCTGGGATATTTAGCGACTAAAGGTCTCAAAATAAAATTGGGCTGGAGATGTAGCTCAGCATGAAGGCTTGGTCAGTACCACACATACACACAATGGCAGACATAACCGTGCTCACAACAGCAGTATCAACAATAGCAGAATGGTAAAAGCAACCATTAAGTAGCCACCCTCGGATAGATGGGTAAGCAACATGTGGTCTGAACATGGAATACTGGTCAGCCTCTATAAGGGAAGACATTCTGACACATGCTACAACATGAGTGGCCTTATGCTAAGAGAAAAAAAGCCTGACACCAAGGGACAAGTATGGTATGAGTCTGCTTACAGAAGATACCTGGGCTTGTGGGGTCAGTGCAGGCAGAGAACAGAATGGAGGGTAACAGGTTGCAGGGCGCTCATGTGTTACCATGAGCTACCGTGGGAAGATGAATTCAGAGACGGACAGTGCTCATGGTTCCACCAACAATGTGAAACATGCTTATTGCCCTCAGACTGGACGTGTAAAAACGAGGAAAATGGGTAAATTCTATGCTGCACATGGTTTACCATGGAAATAATTTTGATAACACATTAGTCATCTCAAGCCTGGACTGGGGCTGGGGAAATCTTAAAAACTGGCTACTGAGTTTTGGCAGACTCCAGCTGCTCAGCAGCTACTGGCCAGAGGCTTCAGTTCCCTGCTGTGGGGGTTCATGCACAGGGATGGCTGGAGCACACAATATGGCGGTGGGCTTTCCCACGGAGAGTGATCTGAGAGGGGGACAGGAAGAGTGTCCCACAAAAACGCGATGGTCTTCATCTAGCCAAATCTCAAAACTGATGTCAACCACCTCAAGAGTGTGCTATTGCCATCCTGGTGCATTGTGAGAGAGGCCCCAAAGGGCCCTGGTGGCCATCTTGGAGGCTGGATACCACACACAGTTGGCAATGAGGCTGTAAGACCCAAGTCACCTGCTGCATCACCATGAAGTCCCACCTCAGTGACTTTTTTCTATGAGACAGAGTCGCTATGTAGCCCAGGATAGCTTCAAACTCATGATCCTGCTGCCTCAGCCTCCCAAATGCTGGAATTACAGGTGTGCCCCCGAACTTGCTCACCCCTCGATTTTGTCCAGACCCTCTCCAGATACCCAATAACCACCTTCTGCTGTGTCCCGACTCTCTTCCGGATGCTCGTACAAGAGGATCTAACCAGGTATGGACCATCTGTTCAGTACTTTGGGGGGCCTGAGTGAGTACATAACACATGAACCCAATGCACACCCACACTCTCTTCCCAACTCTCGCTCTTTTATGCCTTCAATCTCTGTCTTCATCTCTGTTCTTGTCTCTGTCTACTTTCACACACACACACACACACACACACACACACACACACACACCACTCACCTCAGTGTACACACCCAGGCCCCTTGTAGACATCCCTGAGAGACCATGATCTGGACCCTACAAGTCCATATCCTGCAGAGCTGAGGAGGTAGGAGGCAGTGTGGAGTTTCAGCTCTCTGCACTGGCTTTCTCCCATCATGCACCTGTAGACTGTCCCCTCAGCCCTGTGACTGTCACCTCTGAGATCAGAGGAGTTGATGGATCCCCCTCAGTTACCTATGGAATGGAATTTGCCAGCACCTTACTTGGATCGGCCGGGACTACCACGCCCAGCTCAGTAGTTGCTCCATGTCCGAGCTCCAGACAGATCAGACCAGCCATTCCCTGGTACCTGCCACTGGGAACCCAAGGAAGGATGACCAACACCGTGGGCAGCTCTTCTCCTGGGAGAATCTAAGGCAACGTGTGCTGGCAGGGCAGGGCTGGCTGCTGGGGAGACTTCTGTCCCCACTCAGTCTGCTTCTGTTCTCTTCTGAGGCAGGGGGCTGTCCTCAGCCACCCTCACCATCCCAGGCCTGTCCCCTACCACCCTGTCTGAAAAGAAGGTGTTGCTACCTGATCCTCCAGGTGTGGTCCTCTACTGTGTGAAAATCCATCCCATTGGCCCATCAGTTGCGCATGTCTTGGGCTGAAAAGATGCTCTGAGTCTTTAGTTAAAGAGCAATTTGATGGAGTGGTATCTGGCACAGCCAAATACCTCAATCTGAACAATTTGGTCCAAAGGAAAAAAACAATGGCTGAAAATGTATTCACAACCACTACTCTCTTCACCCTTGGAGAATCTGTCAAACTGAGAGATAACTTCACTTATCCTTTGGGCCTTGGGGTCTGTCTGTCAGAGCACAGGAATTCTTAGAGGCTTACTTTTTACCTTTTAGATTTTTAATGGGTTTATCTTTTTTTAATCTGATCACTGTCTCCACAAGTAAATCATATTGGCCAGTTCTTCTGGAACTTACCATCCTATGCTAGAACTTTCCATCTGAGGGTCTGATTTTTGCCCCAAACTTAAGATTATTATTTTTTAAAATTTCTGTCAAGTCAGAGGATGGGGCCCTTGGGCTGCTCACCCTGCGGGACCAGGGGGGTCTGCACCTGAGCAGCCCTGCTGAAGGGGTGGAGGAAGGGGCCTGACTCATCCCCCTACCTGAGGAAGGTACCGCTTCCCGAGCCTGAGGCACTGCCTCACAGGAGGAGAGGCTCTCAACCCCGACGTCCGGGAGAAGTGGACCCGCCACACGGGCCTGGAGCTCCATGAAGGCTACGGGCAGTCTGAGACGGTGAGTGAATGCTGGGGGCCAGGCCTGTGCCTCCCCACCGCCATCTGAGCCCTTGGCTCTTGGAGGAGCGCTGGCCCCACAGCTCCTCCTGCCTTCTGACTGTCCCCTCTACTCCTGACATCTGTCCCTAGTGAGAAACAGTAACACTGACACTCCCTCTAACTGCTTCCCTTTCTTTTGCCTGGAAAGTAAAGCAATTTCCCTACTGGAACTGTTTGCCCAGGCCTATAGCCCCATTACTCTGGGAGGCTGAGACTGGAGGATTGCCAAGTCCAAGCCCAACCTAAGCAACTTAGCCACCTAGCCAGACCTTCTCTTAAACTCAAAATCAAAACATGGTCTGGGGATGTAGCTCAGTGCAAAGGCCCTGGGTTCTACCCACAGCACTACCAGTTAAATAATCAGGAAAGTTCTCCAGACCAGCAAACACCTCTCCTGCACAAGAGCAGTGTTTTCCCCGCTCTACCGGTGCACACCTCATCCTGGTGGAGCCCAGATCCTAGGCAGCATCCCCTCCAGCCATCTTGGCAGGGATGGGGGATCAACTGGGCCTTGTGGCTTGGGGATGTGTTGCTTATGCGGGCACCCATGAGCATGCTCAGTATGTGCCAATTGATTTTGGGAAAAAGATGGTGGTCGGGGTGGGAGAGAGGACAGCTGAGAAAGGAAGAAAGGAAGAAGGGAAGGATGAGTGAAAGGGAAGGAAGCAAGAGAGGGAGAAAGGACCAGATGACAAGCGAGACCGAGCCAGGCGCCGAGTGGGAGCAGAGCAGAGAGGATGGGGCGTCTCCCTGCTGACACGGTGTCTCCCCAGGTGACAATCTGCGCCAACGCAAAGGGCACGGAGATCAAGACAGGCTCCATGGGCAGGGCGTCCCCACCCTATGACGTGCAGGTAGGACAGCGACCCCCAGGGCCTGTGGGCTGCGGCGTGGCTGCGTGTGGCCTGGCCCTGAGCATGCTCAGTCCCCTCCCGTGGTCCTTCCTCAGATCGTGGACGATGAGGGCAACGTCCTGCCTCCGGGCGAAGAGGGACACGTGGCTGTGCGCGTCAGACCCACCCGGCCCTTCTGCATCTTCTCTGGCTACTTGGTAAGAGGTGGAAAACACCTGATCTCGTAGCCATAACTACAGAGCCCATAGCAAGCTCTGGGTGGCCTGGTTTATAAGCACCTGTGGGATTAACCCTTGTGATAGCTGCCTAGCGTGATTGGTCCTCTTGTCGTGGGCACTGTCACTGAGGAGGAAAGCTGTTTATCGATCAAGACAGTGTCTCCCTGGGTAGACCAGGCTAGCCTGAAATTCACAACCCTCCTGTCTCAGCCTCCTGAGTGAAAAGCTGCCCAGGTGATGTATCCAGTGTCATTCAAGCGGTATGCACAAGTCGTGGGATTAAAATGTGTGTGTCAGGGTACACACATATGAGAATTAGAAAACTGAGGTTCAGGGAAGGGAAGGGATTTGCTGACGGTCAGTTGTGTGTCCCAGCCATTTTCAGGATCTGTGGTGTCATTGGCCGGCAAGGCTTGCGTTCTAGGATTTCTAGGCCAAGCGCCTGAAGTCATCCAGTAATTACCTCTCCTCTATACCCACCTGGGGTTGGTGCTCGTGATAAACTTTTCTCCAAACTTTTTGTCATAAAACCAGCAAAGATGGCTGTGTGTAAAAGCACCTTGTCCCACAATCCTAGTACTCAGGAGGCTGAGGCAGGAAGATCATGACTTTGAGGCCAGCCTGGACTGCATATTGAGATGAGAGAGTGGATGAGAGAGTGGAGAGAGAGAGAGAGAGAGAGAGAGAGAGACTCTTTGGATCTATTATTTATTTATACTCTGGGTTTCTCATCTTCACCATGAGATAGTTCATGTTCTGAGTCTGGTTCACTTGACTAAGTATAATAATGTCAGGTGATATCCATTTACGCACAACGGATTCATATGTATCTGTCTTCATGGCAGAGTAGTACTCCATAGTGTAGATGTACCACTTTATTTTTTAATCCATTGGTCCATTGATGGATATTTTCGCATTTCCCATGATTTAGCTATTATTAGTTGTGCTGCTATAAACATGGGTAGGTGAGTATCTCTGCTGTTATGTGCTATTTTTTAACTCTTTAGGAAACATACTCAGCAAAGGTATTACTGGGTCAAATAGGATGTCTGTTTTCTTTTTTTTTTTTTCCGAGGGGGAGGGAACCCCAGACTGCTTTCCATACTGGTTGTATCAGTTTACAGTCCCACCGGCAATGTACACCCTTGGTAACACCTGTTAATTTTGTGTAAGATGGTATCTCAGTGTGGTTTTGATTTGCATTTCTCTACTGGATAAGGATATTGACTATATTTTCATTTATTTGCTGGCCATTTGTACTTCACAGAACTGTCTAGTCATTTCAATTGCCTGGTTATTTTAAACTTCTATGAATTCAAAGGTCCATTTTCCTTCAGTTCTTTGTATATTCGAGTTATTAGCCTTCTGTCCCTGGTGTAGGTGGTAAAAAACAATCCCATTCTACTGGGTCTCTCTTCACTTTACTCACTGTTGCCTCTGCTGTGCAGAAGTTTTTAAATTTGATATGATTCCATTTGTTAACTCTGGAGGTTATGTCCTTTGCATCAGGTGTCCTACTGAGAAAGTGTTCATCCACACCTGTATCTTCAAGAGTTTTACCTATTTTTGTCCTCCAGAGGGTTCAATGTCTTTGTTTTTAATGTCTAGATCTTTGATCCACTTGGATTTGATCCGAGAGGTGTAGGTCTAGATGCATTGTTCTGCAGTCGGATACCAAGTTCTCCCAGCACCGTTTGTTAAAGATGCTCTCTTTTCTCCAACGTGTATTTTTGGCCCCTTTGTGAAAGACTAAGTGGAGAGTACTTAAGGTTGTCTCTGCATCTTTGATTCTATCCCACTGATCAATCTATCTGTTTTTGAGCCAGGACCATACAGTTTTTAGCACTGTTGCTTTGTAATGTAACTTGATGTTCAGAACTCTGACAACAGCTGCTTTTGTCTTGTTGCTCAGGATTGTGCTGATTATTCTGCTCTCTTCTTGGTTCGTTATAAACTTTAGGATTTTTAAAAAGTTTTGTGAAGAATGTTGCTGGTGTTCTGGCAGGAAATGCATTGAATTTGTCTATCAGTTTTGGCAATATAGCCATTTTTACAATATCAATTCTGCCTTCCACTAACAGGTGATGTCTTTGGATGTGCAGTAATGGAGTGTTGATCCCAGGGCCTTGCCCATGCAAGGCAAGTGCCTACCCACTGAGCTATGCCCCCAGCCCTTGCAGTGTGTTTTCTATCCAGAGCAAATTATGCCCACCTTGTGCCCACCCAGCACCCCTTTTAAGGGCAGAGGCATGGCTGCACTTCCTGTTAGCTCCCTTCTAATTACAAAAGGGAAACTCACAAATCCACAGGGCTCCAGCTCCCTGCACAGTGGTGCATTCTGGCCAGCCTGGGTTTTGGAGCTGCGGGAATACTGCTGCTGGGTGCTTTCCAGCTCCAGGCTTTCCCTGACAGCAGCTGACCCACAGGACTGCGCTCAGATGGTCCTTTGGCACCTTCCTTTGTCTTTAAGGACAATCCCGAGAAGACAGCTGCCTCCGAGAAAGGAGACTTTTACATCACAGGCGACCGGGGCCGCATGGACACAGACGGCTACTTTTGGTTCCTGGGCAGAGGCGACGATGTGATCAACTCCTCAAGGTCGAGCTATGTGCTCTTTCCTCCACCCTGGGCACGCTCAAGGGGGTAGGAGGGGCGGCCTCTTAGAAGGGTTTGTTTTTCCTTTCCAGCTACCGGATTGGACCCGTGGAAGTGGAGAGCGCCCTCGCTGAGCATCCTGCCGTCCTTGAGTCCGCTGTGGTCAGCAGCCCAGACCCTATCCGGGGGGAGGTAAGAAGACCAGCCAAGAGCCTGGCCTCCTGCTTCTGGAGCTACTGGCACCCGAGAGTGCGAGCAGAAGATGCAGGCTCCCCCTTCCAGCAAACCCCCGCCAGTACCACGAGGTCAAAATGAGAAATGTATTCCTTTGAACAGGTGATGTCCCGCACCTTTGGGGACAGTAGAAAAGTACCAAGTGGTGATGCACAAGCTTCAGTGTTAAGTGGGGTCCAAAAGAGCCTGGCTACCAGGCAGGAGGCCTTGGTGGCCACTGTGGGCATGCCACCCCCCTGTCCAATCAGAAGCCCTTTCCTGTTTATAGACAAGGATATAGTAAAGATATCAGACCTGGCTGCTGATGGCCATGACCTGCCAGGCAAGGGACAGCCAACTGGAGGGATGCCAGAATACGTGCTCCAGGTGACTTGAATACACCTAAAAGATAAGCCACGCGAAATAGCTAGTTTTTCACAGGACAAATGCATGTTGCTTTTTGTGGGTCCCAGAGGCACAGGCAGGAAGGATCAGATGAGAAGACAGGCTGACCTGTGTCCTTGTCACCTAAAGGACAAAACTGCTGTCTTGGGAAAGTTAGTGCAACACTCCAATTTGCATTCAAGTCTGGTCCCTGGACTGTCCCCAGCTTCCTCACTTGGGGCTCTTGCTTGAAACACAGATTTTTAGACTTCAGGCCATACTAACTGAACTAGGCTGCCTGGAAATGTGGCTGTTAGCATTTTAGCCACCAAAACCAGAGTCTTATTAACACAGAGTAAGAGAGGCGGGAGCTGCACCGATTCTGGGGACATCACACTTGGGAAAGTGTGCCTTGGGAACCAGGTGAAACTGTGCCAGATGGCTGCAGGTGCAAAGTCGGTCCACGTGTCATGCTTGGAACAGCCTAGAACAAAGCAAGTGCTCAGTCGATGTTTATTGGTCACCACGGTAAAGGAAATGCTTCCTAAAAATCAAATCTGAGCTGGTCCCAGTGGCATAAGCCTGTCATTCCAGCACTCTGGGAAGCTGAGGGAGGAGGATCGCAAGTGTTAGCCCAACTTGGGCAATTTAATGACACCCTGTTTTAGAAAAATAGGCTGTGATGGAGCTCAGGGCAAGGCCCTTGGTTCTATTTCCCATACCACACACATAAAAAAGCCAGATCTGTCTGAAGATGAAACGGTAGTGAGCTTCCCACCTCTGGAAAGTATGCAAGGACCACGAACCACCCTTCGCAACATGCTGGTAGAGATTGATGTTGGTGTGGATCAGTGCCTACATGGCCTTCTGAGCTTTTCCATTCCTATGAGAAATTTTGTTGGGTTGCACCTGAGTTTAGGACTTTTGCTCTTCTTTGGCCAGAGGCCCCTGGAGGAAAACCTAGGCAGAGAGAGAGCTGGGGTACAGATGTGCCCAGAGTACCTGGAATGGAAGTGGTGCTGCTTAATATTTGCTGATTGCAAACATTTTCATACACACCATCTCCAAGAAAATGGCTGTCTCCCTCAGTCCCACCCACCAACGCCATGCCTCACTAGCTTCCTAGCCGAAAACACCTGGAAGCAGTGTTGGCCTAGCATGTGCAAGGCCTGGGTGGGAACCGCCCCCCACCTCCCAGAACCTCATAAAATTAGCCAGCTGTGGCTGCACATGCTTGTAATCCTAGCACTTAGGAAGCTGATGCAGGAGGATTGCTGCAAATTTGAGGCCAGCCAGAGCAACAGAGCCTGAATTTAGCTAGACCCTATTGAGAGAGATAGAGAGAGAGAGAGAGAGAGAGAGAGAGAGAGAGAGAGAGAGAGAGAGATTAATGGCTGCTGTTGTGGCAAAGCCTGGTGTGTTGGGATGTTGTGGGATCCCTATGGATTCCATGTGGTGTTCAGAGGTGGGCCTGGTCACGGGGGTGGCTTACAGGTGCGTGGTGGAGGACAGGCCTGTGGTAGACTCGACCACAGGCACGTGGCCTGGGGGGATATAAACTCCTACCCCAGCCTCTCCTGAGGCCCGATTTCTTCCTCTTGTGATGCCATGAGTGGCCGTTCTCCACCAGTCTCTTCCCGCCATCGCCAGCTGCCCGTGAACGGGCTGAGAGCATCTCAAACTGTGAGCCAAAAAGAAATCTTTCCACCCTTAAGTTGTGGGGCATGTGTCCGAGCATCAAGCGGGTAAACTAAGACAGATGTTGATGGGGTCATGGCCGGCACAGGAAGAAGCCTAGGAAGGAGGGCTCGGAGACCCCTCCAGAAATTCCAACATGCCCCATTGCTGGTGCTGGAAAGATGACAAGAACACACTCAGTCTCTGTGTGCCCAAAGTCAGATCCTTTTGTGAACACGGGGCCCAAGGCTGGTGAGAGGAGAGGGCATTGCTGCCGAGGCCTGAGCCCTGCTGCGTCCCTGCAGGTGGTGAAGGCCTTTGTAGTCCTCTCTCCGGCCTACTCCTCTCATGACCCAGACACGCTGACCCGGGAGCTCCAGGAGCATGTGAAGAAGGTGACAGCTCCATACAAGTATCCCAGGAAGGTGAGCGGCTGGAGCCTGGGTCGCAATAAGCCAGGAAACAGGCCATGGGCAGCCTGGGCTCATGCGTGGGGCCAGGCTCTGTGCCAGGTACTGGAGAGGGAGGGGTGTATATATATTCCCAGTTGCTGCTGTAGCCTTGTCTGTTATTGTGTTTCTTTTCTTTTTTGGTGGTGATGGTAGAATATAGGCCTATCTCACAGGGCTCGCTCTCTCTCTCTCTCTCTCTCTCTCTCTCTCTCTCTCTCTCTCCTTCTTTTCAATACCAGGGTTTGAACCCAGGGGCAATCTGCCACCAAGCTACATCCCCAACCCTTTTTATTTTTGAGACAGGATCTTGCCAAATTGCCCAAGGTGGCCTTGACCTTGTGATCCTCCTGCCTCAGCCTCCCAAGTAGCCAGGATTACAGATGTGCACCACGGCACCTGGCCTACCTGGCTGTCTCTTTTCCAGGCCTTCCTCACAGTGTGGCACAGTCTGTGCAGTCCAAGCACTGGTCTGTAAAGCTGACACAGAGGGTGGCCTTAGAGACGGTGCCAAAGACGTGCTCCAGGCTCTTGATGCTGTGACTGCTGTCACTTGGGCAAAATCCTAAGGTTTCCAGTGAAGCGGCAGCAGGCAGTGACTCTTTCTGGTCAAAAGCCTCCCTGGAAAATGATGATGTCCAAGTGCTTTTTTTTTTTTTTTAAATCACTAGGTGGCCTTTGTTTCAGAACTTCCAAAGACAGTTTCTGGAAAGATCCAGAGGAGTAAGCTGAGAAACCAAGAGTGGGGGAGATGATATGTGACCCCAAAAAGGCCCCAGGATCCACTGATGTCCAGACTCAGTGGGATTGCCAGCCAGGCCCCACTCGGAGCATCATGCCCTCTACCCCTTAGACCGCATGGGGTGCAGCTTCTACACCACCATCTGCAGGATCCAGGGAGTGATGGGAAAAGACAGGAGAACATCGCTGACCCGTGCATGCAGTCACTGCCCAGTCCCACAGAAGCTGGGGTTCACCTCCCCCAGTTCTCTGCAGGTGTCCTCAGCTTCCAGTTGCCCCTGAGGACGGCAGCCACCAGAGTCTGGGGCACTTGTGTCTCATCCCCTCGGTGGGACTGGCAGGCCTGGCCTTTGGATGGAGCCTCCTGGCAATCATACCCAGCCCAAAACGTTGACCACATCTTTGAGCTTAAAATTTCATCTCTAAGAGGCTGAGGCGGGAGGATCACAAGTTTGAGCCTAACCTGGGAAATGCAATGAGAATTTGTCTAAAAATAAATAAATAAAAATTAAATTAGAAAGATGGGGATGAAGAACTCAGTGTAAAGGCCCTGAGTTGAGCCCCAGTACCACACACACGCATACATATACATAAAGTAGAAAATGTTTGGTGCACAAAGATGTTTCCTGCAACACTGTTTAAAATTGAAAAACAAAGCAAATCAGAAAAAAAATCAATGTCAAACAACAGGAAGACTGATTGTGCCAGAGTTGATTAACACCACAGCATCTTATATGGCTATTTCAAACACTCCAGGATAGGTTATCCTATCTGGGGAAAAAAAAAAGTTTAAAGGTGAAATGAAAATAATTTGCTTACTATAGAATCACACCTCTGAAAACACAAAGAAAAAATTGGAGCTGAGTCTCAGTTCATTCCTCATTGCTGTGACTCAATATTCAACATGCACAAGTCAGGGGAGGAAAGGTTTATTTTAGCTCACAGTTTCTGAAGGCCACGGTCCATTTACGGGTGGCTGGCAACTGTGGAAACACAGAGCAGAGGCAAGGTGGAGGCAGCTCCTCACGGCATCGCAAGGAGGAAGCCAAGCCCAAGAGGAAGGAAGGAAGTAGCATGCATATAATTCCAGGTCCTGCCCCAGTGATCCACCCCTTCTGAGTCCAGCCTCAGCATTCTGCCCCTTCCCAGTTTACCACAAACCCACCACGTGCCTGTCTTCTACCACGCACCTATAATCCACCAAACCTCCATAATCCACCCATCCAGACCAGGCCTGTATCATCTAATAGCACATGGTTCCATAGATAATCCACAAACATCCAACACATGAGACTTTTGGGGAACATTCCAGATCCAAACCATAATACTAGGGGAAAAAGAGGGAAGAAAATATACTAAAATGTTGGTAGTAATTTAACTGGGATTTGAGGAAGCAGAGAAAATAAAAGATGATCAATATTTCCTCTCTTCCATTCATGTCTGTAATTTTTCACATATTCTTGAAACAAGTAGCTGCATACCTTCATGAAAAAGTTACTAGAACCAATGTCCCCAAACCACAGTCTGTCTCCCTCATGTGTGGCTTTCCTGGTGTGTTCCACACTGAATCCTGGACATGTGTGTGTCATGGGTTCTCTGCACCTCAGGCCTCCAAGAGGAGAATGTGGCTCCAGACAGCTGAGACTGGCCACCTGGAGACAAAGCTGTGGAAACCGGAAGGGAACCCAGTGCCCCTGCCCAACTCCCAGCCCCTCCCCAGTGAATGTTTACTGAGAACCTCCCCAGGACTGGGGTCTTGGAATAGGCCAGTAAACAAAACTCAACCCAGTCCTTCCTTCCCGCATGGGTTTGCTAGGGCTGCCTGGCTGGGCGCTTCCTCCACAAAGGTTCATTCCCTTATAGTGCTGAAGGCCACACAGTTAAGATTAGGTGCCAGCAGGTTGGTTTCCTCCTGAGACCCTCTCCTGGCTTGCAAATGGTCATCTTTTCTCTGTGTCTTCATGTGGTTTTTTCCTCTGTGCAGGTAAATCCGTGTCCTAATCTCTTCTTACTTTTTGTTTTATTTTTTTGGAGACAGAGTCTCACTCTGTAATTGAGAATAGTCCTAAACTCGCTATGTAGCCCAGGCTAGTTTCAAACACACAGCAATCCTCCTGTCTCAGCCTCAAGAGTGCTGGGAACACAGGCATGCACCACCACGCCCGACACATCTGGTGCTGGGGGATCACACCTGGGGCTTCATGCTTGCTAGGTGCTAACCGCTGAGCTGTGCCCCAGACCCTAATCTTCTCTCTTATAAGGCCCTTGCTGTGGCCCCATGGATCAGAGCCCACTGTTAGGACTTCACTTTAACTTGGTCACCTCTCCCAAGACCCTGTCTCCAAATCCACCAAACATTCATAATCACATTCTGAAGTGCTGGGGCTGGGACTTGAACACACGAACGGGAAGAAGAGGTGAAGGCCAACCCCTAGTGCTATTCTCTACTCTTTCAGCGCTTCCTCTAGTGGGAAGGAGGATCACGTGGCTTTTCACAAAGAGTGGAAGTAGAATTCACAATGGGTAATAAACGTCAGAGGACACATATGAAGTGTGACCAAAATGTACAGTGAACATTAAAATTTCTTAAATAAATTACAGTGAAATATACCTTGCCTCTAGTTCCCATAAGACTCTCCGAACACACTTTCCTGTAATTCCTGCCATTTTCTTAAGGAGTTCTGGGAGTCCTCTTATACGAGTATCTTGAGTGGGAGTTGTAGCTGCCTCCATGCCCTGAATCAATTCCAAACATTTACCTTCCGGGCCTTGAGCATAGCTCAGGGATTAAAGCTCTTGCCTAGACAGTATGCACAAGACCTCGGTTCAATTCCCCAGCACCACATAAACACTAGACGGGAGAGGTGTTGCACAACTGTAATCCCAGCACTGGAAAGGCTGAGACAGGAGGAATGCCTTAAATTCAAGACCAGCCTGGGCTACCCACTGAGTTCAGGACCAGCCTGGATTACAGAGTGAGACCTTGTCTCAAATATATATATATAACAAGCCTGCCTTCCCATTGGTTAGCGCTCAGCTGTCACAGTCACCATCTTTTGGATCACAGCCTATAAAGACACTCAGGGAAGAGGACCTCCAGGTGCGCCTCAGAACACAGCAGGAATGTGTATGGGAGGAGGGTGAGGGGCGTTAGCGACAGTGTGTCCCCCCGTCGTGCTAAACGTTTTAAATGTCAACATTCACTGCACATGTCGGGGAGCACCAGCCACACCCCCACACACCTCCAATGCCTCAGTACCTGGCTGTCCCCAGCGGAGGCTCTGGTAGCGCCACCGTGTCACAGGCGGAGCAGAGGGGTTCACGCAGCTGCTGCCTCACGGCTCCACGTGAAGCCCAGGTGCACCGGCTCCTTGTCCACATATTTCATTCCTCACAAACAATTCAGGAATGTGGTCTTGGCCACGTGTCTGCCCAGCCTTCAGGCGTTGGACACAGTCCCTGCAAGGAATCCGGGGAGTCAGGTGCCGGGAGCCAACAGCAGGGGGCGCGCGAAGCCAGGAAGACGTGGAGGTCCCCGAGGCTTCCGGGAGCTGGGGAGTCGGGTCAGGCATCTGAACGAAGCTGCTGGGACTCCTGATCCCCCAGATGTCGGGGGCAGAGCTGTGTCCGGTGCCTCTGCCCACTCCCTTAGAGCCAGGGCTCGGGGGAAGTGGCTGTGCACGGAATGGCCACCCCCCCCCCCAGTGCGTGGTGGCCCACGGGCCCTCTTCCCTACCGCAGGTCAAGCTGCGCTATTGTTCCCAGACAGGGGAGATCGGGTCCATTTCCCACACCCCCAGGGGAGTTGGACCCCCAGTCCCATGATCTCCAGCCAACCTCGCTGCAGCGTGACCTCTGCCCAACTCAGCTCCAAAAGCAAAATGGCGAATGGCTGCGTCCCGAGAACACGTTGCTACGGGAAACCCCAAATATCGCGTGGCTTCTCCTGCGCAAGAAACCCAACAGGGAAATAATCCAAAAGAACAAAATGAGAGAGAAAGGAAAACAGGAAACCAGACTTGGAAGGTGGAGCGGGGGAAACTAGCACTGGGGAAGCTGAGGCAGGGGTCACAAGTGTGAGCCCCGCTTGGGCAACTTAGTGGGATCCTGTCTCGAAATCAAAAAATAAAAACGGGCTGGGGGTGTAGGGTAGGCTGAAGATTCTGGGTCCCATTCCAAGGAGGAGGAGGAGGAGGAGGAGGAGAGAGATTAAGATGCAGTATATATATGTACCAATTCCTCAAAATGAATATAATTATTATGCATAACCGACAAACACTAGTAAAAATTTTAAGGGCAACATTCACAGCCACGGCTGTACCTGGGGAGCCAGGACCCCATCCACAAAGCTGCTCGTCCCCACGGATGAGGACGCCAGAGCCACAGCCACTGTGCCCCTTCAAGGTCACTGTCCTGGGAGATGTTTTGCATTGGGCATTGTGCTAGACACTCTCCTGAGGTCACCTCCATTCTCTCAGCTGTTTGTTGACCCCAGTTGTCCCTTCATGACTGTAACCCTATCCTCAAACACCAGTGCTCCACGTCAACTGGATCATAAAGTTAAAATACCTCATGCAAGGACCAGTCTGGAACGCCGTGATGTTTTTTCCCACTAGGGCACATCGCAATGAAACCACACGCATGAAAACGACTCCTCAAAGTCACTTTGCAACATATGCACACACACACACGCAAGCAGCCCCACCCTCGGAGACATACCTGTGCATGCACTCACGTGGGCAGTCACACTCTATAATCATGTGCACGACCACACGTGTGCACACGCGCACCTCGGTGTCACACGCACAGCCACACACTCCCACCGGTCACCTCATCAGCACGTCCTGTTGTCTCCACGGGGGCACTTAGGCACCCCTCGCATGTTTACTGCACTCTCCCTCTGGGCTGGAGTTTGCCCTGGGTTCTTTAGCTGAATCTGGGAGCTACAAGCAGAAAGACCTGTGTCCCCCTGTAAAGCTGAGATGCTAAGGAGCGGAGACAGAAACAGAACAGGTAAAAGGCACGTTCTAGAATGTACTAAGAGGCAGGACTGTTGACTGAAATATCTAGTACCTGGTCATGGGGAGGGATGGAGCATCATGCAAGATGAGTTACAATTGTTTATGGATGTATGTTTGCAAAATGTAAGTTCCAATTGTCTCAGAATGCCGGCGCCATTGGTACTTCCCCGTCCCCTGTGTCCCCTCCTGCCGACCCCGATGGCCAGGGCCCTTCCCATCTCCACAAAGTCTTCCTCTTTCTATTATCCTGTCTTTCACTTCTCTCTTACACTTGCTTATAATTTGGGTTTCTCCTAGAAAAGAAACTATCTCAGTTACTTTCTCAATGCCAGGACAGAATACCCGACATCCACAACGTAAGGGAAGAAAGAGTTATCTTAACTCAGTGGTTTCAAAAGGTCTCACACGGTCCATCATGAGAGGCCAGCAAGGGTGGGAGCACATGACCATGGCCTTCCTGGACAAGGGTGTTCACGGGTATCACAGGCAGGAGGTCAAGTGAGAGGAAGAGCAGAACTAGAGCACATGCTTCCAGTGCCCCGCCCCTTCCTGGTCCAGCCCCAGCACCCCGCCCCTTCCCAGTCAAGTCCCAGTGCCCCGCCCCTTCCAGGTCAAGCCCAGGGCTCCACCTCTTCCAGCAAGGCCCCACCTTATAACAGCACATGGGTCCATAGCTAGTCCATAACATCCAAACACATGAGGCTTTGGTGGGACATTCCAGATCCAAACCATAAGAGAAACTAGATGACATTTTACCTATGTCTGATTTATTTCACACAGCATAAATGGTCCTAAGATGCACCCATCTTCCTACAAACGACTCAAATGTATCCTTCTTTATGGGTGCGTAGTACTCCATTGTGTATACATACTACATTTTCTTTATCCATTCATCTATTGGTGGACATAGATGCTACCTCCAGGATTTAGCTATTAGGAGTTGTGCTTCCATATACATGAGTTTGCATGCATCATGAAAGTATAGATTACAATTTTAAGAAGATGGTCAAGGTAAGCGTTATTGAGAAGACAACAGTAACATCCAGTAAGGGTTCAAAGAAGGAGAGAGAGTTATTTGGGTAGACAGCTAAGGGTGAGCAGTCTGAGAAAAGAGGGCTGCAAGCCAAGTGCAAAGGCCTTGGGTCAGGCTGTGCCTTCAACCATCAGGAAGGAAGCCAGTGTTGCAAAGGCACAAAGGAAGGGCTAAAGATCAGGATATCAAGGCAGAGAGCGAGTGTGAAGGTTCTCGGGGGCCTTACATGATGAAATCACAACTTTGATGTTTATTTGGTGTGAAATGAAGATTCTTAAGACAGGCGTGACATGCTGTGGCTTCTGACTTAGCCTTAGTGGTGTCTAAAATGAACTAAATTATTATACGTGCTATTGCTTAACCAGAAAGCGGCCATCATGGTCACCTCTGTCTATTTGAGAGAAGCACCGAGAAGTCTTTTCTGATGACAGATATTTCCGGGGAGGAAGGCAGCGGCCCTTGCCCACTCTTCAGGATGCTGGCTCTAGAAGCTCCAAACGAAAGGAGGTGAGTTATCTGTGGGTCCTTCGACGAGCGGCTTCTGTCTGAGCTTCTTTCCATCTGTACGACCTTGATCATGCTTTCCTGGATGGTGCCCCCCATCCTGAAATCTGCAGCACCTCCAACTCCCACAGGGAGATTCCTGACTCCAGATCCCCATCAGCGCATGTGATGGCTACCAGCCCAGGCACCCCTCCACATATCCTGTGCCAAATGGCACTGGCTTCCTGGAACGCAGTGCCTGCACTATGTATGATGCTTGTTATTTTAAATTCTTCAGTAATTTACTTTTTAGGTCAGTAAATAAATAACTTGAATTCAAATCATTACATTAAAATGTCAAAGTAGCTGTCCCTCTACAGCAAGAGTCAAGCCGGATCTTGTGGCCCTGACTTGGGCTCTTCTAAGCATCACAGCCACTGGGCATGGATGCGTATTGTCAAGTCCAAGGCTCACATATCTGAGAGGCGCCCTAGGATTATCCCCTCACTGTCTAGGCAAGAGGTCTGAGGTTCTCGGTGGGAGACGGGAAGCGACATGACTTCCTGCCCACACAGCTCCAAAGCAGAGCTACCTGGAATGAAACCCAGGCGCTCCGACCCCAGCTCCACAGGGCGTGGCTGCCTGCCTCCACTGTCCAGCCAGAGGAAAAGGAGCTACGCCTGTCGGAGTCCAGGAACGAGCAGGTCTCAGTGGAAGGAACAGGAGGGACCTACCTGGTGCAGAATGAAGCCCAAGTCCAGACTCACGGGAGATGCACAGGAGCGTGAGCAGAAACGTTGGGGTGAAACCTTCAGCTTCTCCCCCATCCAGGCCAGGACTGTAACCCCAGCATGCTAAATAGTTCAGATGTCTCTGATTGGCGCCCATGATGGGACAGGGAACATCTTAAAAGGAGAGAAGGTAACAGAGAGAAATGGTTGGTTTCTGAACTCATGGTGGAGCCTGGGACTATGAGGAGACTCCTAAGTGCTAAGAATTCTTTCTTCCCAAATTCTTTTGGGCAGCACAACCTCCCTTTCCCAAACAAGCAGATACAGCTTGCTTGCTAATTTTTTTTTTTTTTTGACAGGTTCTCACCAAGATGCCCAGCGTACCCTTGAACTTGTGATCCTCCTGCCTCAGCCAGCCTGGCAGCAAGGATTAGAGGCATGCACCACCATGCCTAGCTCCAACTGTATTTCCTCAAGTCCTTAAATGGAGCCTTAGAGGAAGACAGCCATGCAAGTGCCTTTGTCTGCAACACTTAGATTTCCTCTTTGGGTACAGGAGTCCTCCTCCCTTCCCTCTGCGACCAAGTGTCCAGAGCTAAAGAGTGACTGGGAGGGACAAGTGGGGAGGGTGTCCACCTGACTGGTAGATGGAGCTGTGCCACAGTCACTTTCCCATGGCTGGACACAATGCCCAACACCCACAACTTAGAAAAGGAGAGATTGATGTTAGCTCACAGTTTCAGAGGCCTCAGCCCCATCCACCACTGAAGGGTCGAGTGCAGGATAGCTGTTCACTCCAGGGCAGCCAGGAAGCAGAGAGAGAAGGGCGGAGCCAGGACCAGAACACACCCTTCCAGGCCCCTCCCCCAGGCCACGCCTCCGGAAATCAACCATGATGGATCCACCAATGAGCACAGCACCATGTGATCCAAGTGCCTTCAAGGCAAATGAGGCTCCGGAACATTTTAAATCTAAACCGTAACACAGGAAATGATTTGCAAAGCTGAGTGTGACTCAGAGTGGAGAGAAGATTACGTGGGATCGTTGCCAGAAGTTGGGGTCCCAGCTGTGGCACGGGGTGAGGTCACACCCAGAGTGAGTGTGGATACAAGAGGTAAGCAGGGATCCGCGGAAGAGTCCCTCGTCATGCCAGGGCTCTGGGAGGCTGAGGCAGCAGGGTGGCAAGTTTAAGCCCAGGCTGGAAAAATTAATGACTTAATGAGACCCTGTCTCAAAAAAAAAGACAAGACTGAGGGTCGGAGGGAATGCAGATGGTGCTGGAAGCCAAGGAATCAAGCCAAGAAAAGGCTGACAGGAGGAGAGAGGGGGCTCCTGACGGGGCTTTCCTGTCCCTGACTGAGGGAAGGACACGGTGTCCATTGCGAACACCTCCTCTCAAGCCCTTGGGTGATAAGAGTGGCCCATCTGGCCCCGAGGCTGAGGCCACTGCTGCCCGAGACTGACCCACGCTACCACCAACAAGACTCCAGCCTTGGCCACCGTTAATAATTAGCAGCACTGCCCACTAAGGCCAGAGCTGCCAGCCTGGTCAGGCTCTCCACCCCAGCGAGGCTGTAGCTGCTTCTTTGAACCAAGAGTGGACCAAGCCATCCCCAGAGAAACTTCCAGAAGGACCTTGGCAAGTGAATGCTGCTGGTAGGAAGGAGGGAAGGCGGGAGAAACAGCCTGCCTGCCACTAGGGGACGGGAGGGAACGGAGCTGGGACAAGGGTGGCCAGAAGGGACAGAGCAGTGGTCTGGGAAGGAGGCCAGCCAGACAAGGTGAGGCCAGCATGGGAAGAGAGGGGCCAGCAGGTAATATCAGGTGTGTCCAACCTGCAGCCAGCCTTTTTTTTCCTTTGATTTGATTTTTGAGACAGGATTTTACTAAAGTTGCTAAGTTGCTCTGGCCAGGTTCCAATTTGCAATCCTCCTGTCTCAGCCTCCCAGAATTCTGGGTTGACAAGGCTGCCCCACCAGGCCTGGCTTTAAAAAAAATGTAAAAGAAAATTGTATTTCTGATATACATGGGATACTGTATATTATATATTTTATATGTGGCCCTAGACAATTTCTCTCTTCATTCAAGAAAATAAGGGCCAAAAGAACGCACCAGCCAGAGATGTGCCTGCCTGGCCTGGTAAGGAAGTCGTCACGATATACTCTTTTATTAAGAGAAGCAACAGGAGCACCAGGGACTCTGAATATTTGGGTGGTTGTTGCTTAGATAAAGCTGTTGGGAACCCATCCAGCTGGCTGTCTTCCTTGGGGTCAAGCGTCATAAGACTTAAATTCTGCAGCCTCATCAGGTCATCAGCAGAGCTCAAAGCCGGCTGCCTGGCCTTTGAATCGCTGTCACTGGAGCCAGCACCAGCAAAAACAAGCACAGCTGCGTTGTCATTTCTAAAGGGACCCTTCGCTGTAAGGCCTGTGCAGTAGGGGCACAGCATTTAGGACATATGGGTCACGATGCAGTTTATGTAGGGCCCGGTAGCACAGGCCTGCAATCTCAGCACTCTAGGAGGCCGAGGCAGGTGGATCATAAGTTCAAGCCCTGCCTGGGCAATTCAGCAAGTTCATGAGACCCTGTCTCAAAGTAAAACTAAAAAGTAATATTAATTCAGGGGTATAGTACAGTGCAAATGCCCTGGATTCCCTCCCCACTACCAAAAATAATTGTAGTTTTAATAGGGACTGGAAAAATAGCTCCGAGTTAAAAAGCACTTGCTAACAAGCTCAAAGCCCTGGGTTCAATTCCTCAGCACCACATAAATTGGGTGTGGTAGCACATGCCTATAATCCCAGCACATGAGAGGCTGAGGCAGGAGGATTGCCTTGAGTCAACCTAAACTCCATGTGAGCTCAAGACTAAACTAGACTACAAAGTAAGGCCCAATCGAAAAAAAGAAAGAAAGAAAGAAAGAAAGAAAGAGGAAGAAGAAAGAAAGGAAAGCTACTCTACTAGCCAGCAGTTGATAGATAAATTAATAAACATCTCAATCATCTCAGTAGCTTTTCTTTCTTCAGGCCTGGGGGTTGGTGTGGCCTTGTGGGCTCCGCTGGGCTCCCCAGGGCCTGAGCTGACTGAGCAGTCCCAGCTGGGCCCACCGTTCTCACAGAAGGACAGAGATGCAAGTGTCTGACCCCCCACTACAGTCCTTTGACCAGAGCGTGTCACACGGGAAATCCAGGGCCCATGAGGAGAGGACACATCGTCTTTTCGGGGGATCACTTGGAAATCACTTGGAAATGAGCAGGGATGTAACCAGTCCCAGCCCCAAGGGGACAATGATGCAACCAACTGCCTGTACTTTAAGCCTGATTCAGATTATGGGATTGAACCTCTCCAAATAGTCCTAAATGCTGGAGAGGTGCTTTGGGGAGAACAGCGCCCCAGAAAGAGACAGCAGTGCCAAGTGTGGATCCACCCGTAACCGTGGCGAACCCAGGCCAGCGAAGAGCGGCAATGACACTTCCCGCCACACACAGGAAGAACCCACTCGTGTCCGCCTCCCTACACAGGTGTGATCATGCGCTGGCTGCGGCAGCTCCGGCAGCTCCACGCCCGGGCGGGTTCTGAGATGCCCCACTGCCCTCTCCACTCGAGTGCCAGGCAGCAGACGGCCATACCGTGGGGCCGCCGGGAAGGGCCTGCCACGTTCAACTTTGCCAGCGACGTGATGGATCACTGGGCTGCCATGGAGGAGGTAAGGGGTGGAGCAGAGACCAGGGTGGGAGGGGCGGAGAGGAGGCGGGGCGGGAAGCGGGGGCGGGGCCAGCTCCATTCATGAATCGATTTCGTTCAATGACTATGTATGGAGAGCTAATAATGCCTCAGGCCCCATCACAGGCTCTGAGCACACGTAGTCATCTTCCACGGGCCGACGTGGCCGGGCAGTATGGAAGACTTGGGGGTCTGGGACAGGGGGAGGCCCTCCAGGGACCCTAGGGAGGGGAGGTGTCCTAACCCCAACCTCACCCCCAGATCGGATCGAGAACCGGGGGCTGGGGTCATAGGAGATCTGGGCTTGGATTTCCTCGGCTTGGTGGCTGGAGGTGAGACCTCAGCGCAGAGAGCTCTCTGAACAAAGGGGGTGCTGGAAGAGTGTCACAGTGGTTAGAGCACTTGCCTAACAAGCATAGGTCCTGGCTTCAATTCCCCAGCAGCACATAAGCTAGCTGTGGTGCTGCACACCTGTAATTCTGACACTCAGGAGGCTGAGGCAGGAGGATTGCCTTGAGTTCCAGGCCAGCTTGGGCTACATGGTGAGTTCAGGACCAACTTGGACCAAAAAGCAAGAGCCTATCTCAAAAAAAGGGAAAAAAAAGTTAGGTATTGAGCAGGTTAATGCACACCTTCAATTCCAGCTACTCAAGAGGCTGAGTCAGGAGGCTCACAAGTTCAAGGCTGTCTGGCCAACACAGTGAGACTAGATCTCAAAATAATAAAAATTTTAATACAATGCAACACTTCGTTGATTGAGTCCTCAGTATCATTTTTTTTTTAAGTTAGGGAAACATTTTAAAAGGGAAACATCACAAATAAAAATTTAGATTCCTATGGGCTGGAGGAATATCACAGCACTTAAAGCACTTGCCTAGCAAGCACAAGGCCATGGATTCGATTCCCCAGCACCGCTTAAAGCCAGACACAACGGCATACACCTGTCATCCCAGCACTCAGGAGGCTGAAACAGGAGGATTGCCATGAGTTCCATGAGCTGGCCTAGTTAATGAGTTCAGACCAGCCTGAACTACAGAGCAAGACCCATCTCAAAAATAAAAAATTCTAGACTTCTGAATTTTCTTTAAAACTTATGCTATGTTAGAATTCTAAGGAAATACCTTCCTATATAACTCCCAGTTCTGAATCCATAAAAGAAAATATTTGTGTTTGTTCCACAAACATAAAAAATATGTGGCCATAAAACAAGTTGGTGTCTCATCGCTGGGGCACAGTACCCAACCCCAACACCTGAAGGGGGCAAAGGTTTATGTCACTTACAGTTCAGAAGGTCTCAGTCCACTTGTGGCCCCTGGCAGTGACAGACGGGCATGGCTGCGTGAAAAGCTGTTTACCAAGACTTTGTCACAGGAAGCAGAGGGACTGGGGAGAATCCGGGGCAAGGCGAAACCCCTCCAGGCCACGCCCTCAGCAATCCGCCCTCCTGACCACGCCCCACCTCTTAAAAGCACTAGAAATCAAGAGATTAAGCTGCTGGATCCAATTAACTACCCACAACCCAACCCCCTACCAAGCACATGAGGCCTTGGCAGTAAATTCCAGGCCCAAACCACAGCAATCCCTAATACAAAAGAACACAGTCTCTGCCCCCCATAAAAGTGGGCAAAGTCTATGAGCTGACCGGTCCAGGAAAAATGAACTCAGAAGCACACCAAGCTTAGGAAAAGTCACTCAACCTCACCCACACTTTTGTCATTCTTCACATGACATGAGGACACAGATATTCTTATGTCTTACTGCAAAATGGCAGAGCTCCGATGGATGGAGAGAAATTTTGAAATAGCCAATGGAATTATCAACTCATTTTCTCTGTTAATTGTATTATTACTTCTAAACTGTGATCGGGGAATCCCTGGGCACGCAGGAGGCTCTTTCAGGGGATCTGTGCACAGAAAACTATTTCAAAGAGAAACCTGCAGAACTCAGAGCCCTTGTGTGTTTCTGATGAGAATGGGGTCATGGCACTGCTATTCTGGAAAATACCGTAGTTCCTCAAAAATTGAGCAATAGAATTACATATAATCCAGCAATTACGACTCTGAGTTTATACCCAAAAGTAGAATGTCAAGGAGACTTCTCTACACTCGTGTTTGCCACAGATTTACTCCCAATAGCCCAAAAATTAAGAGAACCAGACTACTCACCAGCAGATGATGTAAACATGGCCTAGCCATGTGGTGGAATATTATTCAGCCTTTAAAAATGAAGGACATCCCCACATTTGCTACATACCACAAAGACGAACAAGGAGGACATTCTGTGGAGTGGAAGAGCCAGTCACAGGACAGACACGGTGTGATTTCATTGATTCAGGCAGCTGGAATGGTGACATGCACAGGGACAGACAAGGGAACCACGGTGACAGGGGAGAGAGGACCAGGAGTTCTGTGAGGTGGGAACAGAGGTCCACTTTTAGGTTATGGGACAGGTCTCGAGTGGGCCTGGAAGGGTTGCTGGAGAGTGGGAGCCTCTCAATGATGCCACCCCAGTCCCAAACAACTAGAATAATAGCAAACTAGGGCTCGATGACAATTTTCACATGGGGCACATTTATCATAAGTACAAGAGAACGAAAAGAAGAAAGATAGATATGCAAGTAGGTGACAGGAAACTGAGTCCTTGTCACGGTCACCCACGGCGGGTGCTCCAGAAGGCACATGGTGATGGGCGTCGGCAGCACGCGGGGGCTCCCCGAAAATATCATAGTCTTCGGGGAAGGCGGGTGATGCCAGGGACACTCACGGAAGTGGAAAGTGAGGGTGGGAGGAGTGGCATGGTGGTTGGCATTTGCCTACCGAGCACAAGGCCTTGAGTTCAATTCCTCAGAACCACGTAAGCCGGGCGTGGCTGCATTCACCTGTAATCCCAGCCCTCGGGAGGCTGAGGCAGGAGGATT